>PISX010009514.1:0-75351 GCA_004024625.1 Mellivora capensis
ACATGTCTGTGAATCGCCAGGTTTACACACTTCACAGCACTAACCATAGCACATACCCTCCCCAATGTCCATTACCCCACCCACCTTTCCCGACTCCCTCCCCCCAGCAACCCTCAGTTTGTTTTGTGAGATTAAGAGTCACTTATGGTTTGTCTCCCTCCCAATCCCATCTTGTTTCTTTTCTTCTTTTTCTGCCCCTTCAGGGGGGTTTCTAAAAAAGAAGAAAGAACCCGAGTGTCATAGAACATAAATTTACAGAAACAATCTATAGAAACAAGGCCTTCACAGGCAACATGATGTCAATAGAAACGTATCTCTCAATAATCACTTTCAACATGAATGGCCTAAATGCTCCCATAAAATGGCACAGGGTTGCAGATTGGATAAAACGACAGGACACATCCATATGTTGTCTATGAGATACCCATTTTTTGAACCTAAGGATACATCCAGACTGAAAGTGAAGCGATGGAGAAGCATCTTTCATGTCAATGGGCCTCAAAAAAAAAAAAAAAAAAAAAGCTGGGGCAGAGATTCTTATATCAGATAAATTAGAATTTAAACTAAAGACCATAGTCAGAGATAAAGAAGGACACTAATTCATTCTTAAAGGGTCTATCCACCAAGAAGATCTATCAATTGTAAATATTTATGCTCCCAATATGGGAGCAGCCAACTACATAAGAAAACTGTTAATCAAGGTAAAGAGTCATATTGATATTAATACATTAATTCAGGGATCTTAACATGCCACTCAGTAATAGATCATCCAAACAGAAAATCAATAAAGAAATAAACAAACAAGAGCATTGAAGAGCATTGTACCAGGTGGACCTCATAGATATATACAGAACATTCCACCCTAAAACAAAAAAATACTCATTCTTCTTGAGTGCACGTGGAGCTTTTTCAGGAATAGACTACATACTAGGTCACAAATCAGGGCTCAACCAATACCAAAAGATTGAGATTATTCCTGCATATTCTCAGACCACAGTGCTTTGAAACTGGAACTCAATCACAAGAAAACGTTTGGAAGGAATTTAAACACTAAGAAGCTGAAGACCACTCTGCTTATGATTGTTTGGATCAACCAGGAAATCAAAGAAGAACTTAAACAATTAATGGAAAATAATGAGAATGAAGACATTTTGGTCCAAAACCTGTGGGATACAGTGAAGGCAGTTCTAAGGGGGAAATACATAGCCATCCAAGTCTCCCTCAAAAAAAATGGAAAAAAACCAGAATGCACCAGCTCTTTTTATGCCTTAAAGAACTGGAGAATCAACAATAAATTAAGCCAACCCCACACACAAGAAGAGGAATAATCAAGATTAGAGCAGAGATCAATGAAATAGAAACTAGAGATATAGTAGAACACACCAGCGAAACTAGAAGTTGGTTTTTTGAAAGAATCAATAGGATCGATAAACCACTGGCCAAACTAATCCAAAAGAAAGGAGAGAGGACCCAAATAGGTAAAATTATGAATGAAAAGGGAGAGATCACCACTAACATGAAGGAAATAGAAACAGTCATCAGAAATTATTATCAGCAGCTACATGTCAACAAGTTAAGCAACCTAGACAAAATGGATGCATTCCTGGAATTGTATAAACTTCCAAAACTGAATCAGGAAGAAATTGATGAACCTGAACAGACCAATATCTAGTAATGAAATTGAAGTAGTGATAAAAACCTCCTAAAAAGCAAGAGACCAGGAGCTGATGGATTTGTGAATGTTGAACCACCCTTGCATCCCCTGGATACATCCCACCTGGTCATGGTGGATGATCTTTTTTAATGTACTGTTGGATCCTATTAACTAGGATCTTATTGAGAATCTTGGCATCCATATTCATCAGGGATATTGGTCTGAAATTCTCCTTTTTGTTGGGGTCTTTGTCCGGTTTGGGGATCAGGGTAATGTTAGCTTCATAAAAAGAGTCTGGAAGTTGTCCTTCTATTTCTACTTTTTGAAACAGCTTCAGGAGAATAGGAATTATTATCTTTGAATGTTTGGCTGGGAAAATTGGACAGCTATGTGTAGAGGAATGAATCTCGACCATTCTCTTATACCACACACAAAAAGATAAACTCGAAATAGATAAAAGACATCAGTGTGAGGCAGGAATCTATCAAAATCCTAGAGGAGAACATAGGCAGTAACTTCTTCAACATCAGCCACAGCAACTTCTTTCAAGATATGTCTCCAAAGGCAAGGAAGCAAAAGCAAAAATGGACTTTTGGAACTGCATCAAGATCAGAAGCTTCTGCACAGCAAAGGAAACAGTCAACAAAACAAAGAGGCAACCCGTGGAATGGGAGAAGATATTCGCAAATTACACTACAGACAAAAGGCTGATATCCAACATCTATAAAGAACTCCTTAAACTCAACACACACAAAGCAGATATTCACCTCAAAAAATGGGAAAAAGACATGAACAGACACTTCTCCAAAGAAGATATACAAATGGCTAACAGACATGAAAACATGTTCATCATCATTAGCCATCAGGGAGATTCAAATTAAAACCACATTGAGATACAAGCTTACATCAGTTAGAATGGCCAAAATTAACAAGACAGGAAACAACGTGTGTTGGAGAGGATGTGGAGAAAAGGGAACCCTCATACACTGTTGGTGGGAATGCAAGTTGGTGCAGTCACTTTGGAAAACAGTGTGGAGATTCCTCAAAAAATTAAAAATAGAGCTACCCTATGACTATGCAATTGCACTACTGGGTATTTAGCCAAAGATACAGTTGTAGTGAAAAGAAGGGTTATCTGTACCCCAATGTTCATAGCAGCAATGGCCACGGTCGCCAAACTGGGGAAAGAACCAAGATGCCCTTCAATGGATGAATGAATATAGAAGATACGGTCCATATATAAATGGAGTTTTATGCCTCCATCAGAAAAATGACTACTCTACTTTTGTATCAGCATGGATGGGACTGAAGAAGATTATGCTGAGTGAAATAATTCAAACAGAGTCAATTATATGGTTTCACTTACTTATGGAGCATAAGGAATAACACGGAGGACATTGAGAGTTGGAGAGAAGTGAGTTGTGGGGAATTGGAGGGGGAGACAGACCATGAGAGACTATAGACTCTGAGAAACAAACTGAGGGTTTTGAAGGGGAGAGGGGTGGGGGGTTGGATGAGCCTGGTGGTGGGTATTATGGAGGGCATATATTGCATGGAGCACTAGGTGTTGTGCATAAACAATTAATTCTGGAACACTGAAAAATGAAAAAATAAAATAAAACAAAATAAAATACAAAAGAAATTATGTGACTCAACAGCAAAAATTAAACTGTTGAATTAAAAACAGGACAGAAGTTATGAATAGATAATTTTCCAAAGAAGACATACAGATGGCTAACACATAGTTGAAAAGATGCTCAATATCACTGATTATCAGGGAAATGCTGATTAAAATCATAATGAGATACCCCATCCCACTGGAATGCTGATCAAAAAGACAGAAATAACAAGTGTTTGCAAGAATGTGGAGAAAAGGAAACCCTTGTACACCATTGGTAGGAATATACTATGGTGCAGCCACTATGGAAAATAGTATTGTGTTCCTCAAAAAATTGAAAATATACTATCGGGGCACCTGGGTGGCTCAGTGGGTTAAAGCCTCTGCTTTCGGCTCAGGTCATGATCCCAGGGTCCTGGGATTGAGCCCCACATCTGGCTCTCTGCTCAGCAAGGAGCCTGATTCCTCCTCTCTCTCTCTGCCTACCTCTCCACCTACTTGTGATCTCTCTCTCTCTCTCTGTCAAATAAATAAATAAAATCTTAAAAAAAAAAAAGAAAAGAAAATATACTATCATATGATCCAGCAGTCCTAATTTTGGGTTTTTATCTGAAGAAACCGAAAATGCTAACTTAAAAAAGAATACACACACCCATGTTCACTGCAGCATTATTTACAATACTCAAGATATAAAAATAACCTAAGTGTCCATTACTGGGTGAATGGATAAAGAAATTCTGTTATATATACATAATGAATATTCAGCTGTATAAGGAATGAAATCTTGCTATTTGTGACAATATGGATGGACCTCAAAGGCATTATGTTAAATAAGTCAGAGAAAGACCATACAGTCTCTCTTATAATGTGAAATCTAAACACACAAACACATACACACAATCACACACAAGCATATAGATAAAGAAAATAGACTGGTGGTTGCCAGAGGCAAGTGGTAGAGAATAGGAGAAATGGGTGAAAGGTGTCCCCTGGCTCATACTTTAAAGTGGAAAACTAATCACTAATCTTCATCACCAACTTTAAAATAAGTAATAACGCACATTGTACATTAAAAGAATGACTGTAACAAAACCTTAAATCCTTGAGTAAATATCACAGACAATATTCTTTTTTGAAAAATGTATTTTAAAATAATATCTTTAAAATAAGAATAGCCAACCTCTACCACTCCCTAAGTCTATACTTGAACTTTTAACACATGCTCACATTAATCCAGTTGAATATATTTTCTGAGTCTGGAAGGTGTTAAGAATTAACAGATTAACAGCTTAGTTGAAAAAGGGTATTAGGAGAATGAAATTATTTTATTTTTATTTTTTTTAGTGACTGTAAAATAAATACTGTTTTACGGGACCCATTAAATGACATGTAAAAATTAAGAGAATTAAAAGAATAGAAAAAGCTGTTATTTAAATTAATGTTTATGAATGAACAGGAACTGTATTTTTCATTTTATAAAATCCATCTACTTTAACAATATAAACTGTGCTCCCTTAATATTATAACGACTAACTTCTATTTTTATTGTTTAATTGCTTTCTAACATTCCAAACTGATTTTTGTCATTTTGCAGTAGAATGCTATGAAAGTACTTTTCAATATGCTTGATAAAAATGAGTATTATTAAAATAGTAATGCCACATGAACATTTCAGAATATGAAGACAAATTAAAATTAGAGATGAAATATTTTATCTGCATTAGTCAATCATCCTTACATCTCTACTGTAATTGTTGCCATCATGTAAAAGGCTTATCTTAATTTTGCTTATAATATTCTAAAACAAATGATTGGTGAGAGGGCTTTCATTATATTGACACCTCTGAGGGTGAGTCTAGACATCAGTTACCAGACATGACTAAAGCCAGGGTGCTCCCTAATTGAATTTTTCCCTGTTAACAGGAATATGTCTGTTCTCCTTCTCCCAAGTATGGGTCCAATTATTGGAACTGGGGTTGGGGTGGAGGATTGTTTTGTAAAGATTCAAATTAGAGGATAGAATATACCAGTACGTGGTCTTTAGGGCTGCAGCATAAACAGCAAAGACATAGATGGAACACCTTTCTCTTACTTGCATTTTGAGAACTTTTTCAGGGACACTGGAAACTTGAATGCTTGAGAGAGACAAAGGGGAAAGGGAGGCAAGAAGGTACTCCTTCTTGAACATACACGGATACCCCTTGATTGGTACTCCTTCTTGAACATACACGGATACCCCTTGATTGGTAAGTATATCCAGATTTTCTTTGCCCAATTTTCCAGTTCACACACCCCTTCTTAGGTTAATTTGGATTTGCATTCTTTCCAGCAGCTTCTTACTATGCTGGCCAAAGGTGGCAGCCCAGCAGCTGCCCTTCTACAATGTGTTCATGGCCCTATTATTAGACCTACCATCCTGATTGCATTTACTTGTTTATTCCCAAGTAGGCTTTCATGCAGGGACATCTCATTTGAGTACCCAGGGACTAGAACAGGATGGAAATTACTGTAAGAACTCAATAAATATCTATTATTGATGAATTGATGAACCAATGAATTTCTTTTGATCTCAAAGAGTAGATGAAGGAGCCCTAAGAGAAGCTCATTGGTCCAGAGGAAAACATTAAACTTAAAAATCTAATTAATTTATCATGCAGATTCATGCAGGCTAGAATCATTAAAAGTTTAAGACATTGTTAAAAATAAGTTCTTTCTTAGTGTAGTATTGTATTCTAAAAGCTATACCACTGTGTTAGTAGTTTTCAACACCATCTCAAACAGGTTAGTTTAATTAAATCTTACAATTTTTCAATGTTTCAAATTTGATCATCATAAAAACATATCTGCAATATGAGCTTTAAGATCAATTGACTGGGGGAGGGATGCCTGGGTGGCTCAGTCGGTTAAGCTACTGCCTTTGGCTCAGGTCATGATCCCAGGGTCCTGGGATTGAGCCCCACATCAGGCTCCCTACTCAGCGTGGAGCCTGCTTCTCCCTCTCCTTCTCTCTCTGCCACTCACCCTGTCTGTGCTCTCCTGCTCTCTTTCTGTCAAATAAATAAAATCCTAAAATGAACAAACAAAAAGGTCAGTTGACTAGGATTTTATAGTCCATAATCCCAAAGAAATGAAACAGACAGTTTGTGCAAAGCTACTCTAATTTTTTGAAAAGGGTATTTTCCCAATTTTTTTTTATTATGTTCGGTTAGCCACCATATATTTGCATCATTAGTTTTTGATGTAGTGTTCAACAATTCATTACTTGCATATAACACCAATTAAGAAGAACCAGCAATTTTGAGACATAAATTTCAATAAGGTTAACCAAGCTGGTATTTTATTTATATGATACCCATTTTCAGTAAGTATAAATTACAATAAGAAGATAATGCATATTTGCAGGTGGATGAGCTTGCTGCAAGTATGTGTGACACCTTCTGAAGACACAGAAAATCTTAGCATTCAAGGTGAATATGTCCTTGACTTAACATTTAGTTACAGCAAGGAGGAGAGAAAAGGGAAAAGAAAAAAGTCTTATTATGACAATAAGAAAGAAGAAAGATTTATCATTCATCAGTAAAATGAGTGCGTTTAGAGGAGGCCAGTGACCTACATTCAGTTAGACTGAAAGAAACAAGACTATCTTCACAATAGAACACATTAAATCCAGATAAAAGATGAGGCTTTAAAAACCAAACTGACATTATTCCATAAAATAAATTCATATTGAACATACATTTTTTTTCTTATAAGGGAAAATATAGCTTTAATATGAATTAAAAGATATAAAATTATATAACAAAACTATACATAGACAAACTTTATAAATTTGTTAGACATTTTGAACTTTACATAAAAATGTACACAAGCTCATATATTATAGTTCATTTGTCTCAGCTCTGAATTCTCTGTAACACGTTATCTTGTAACTGTCTTTTGGCACACATCAATCTGATTATATCTCACATACTCAGATGGTAGGCACACATTAGATAACCACTATACTATGTTTGGAGATTAACTTACATTTTTAATACAATATAAGTATATATTGTGGATGGTCTTCTCTCATGCTATAAATAAACCACATTTTAATTTCATATTTATATGAATAAACAAATATATGATAAAGGTGTGATTTGAAAATACTTAAAACTTGAAGTAACTTATTCTTAAATTCTTACTTTCAAGAAATTATAATGCATTAAACAGAGAATCTATAATTACTTTTACTTTATTCATGTAATATTATATAGATTATAAACATAAAAATGTTAGAGAATAGATATGGAAACAAGTATCAAAAATGCTTTGTCTTTTTCTTTATTCTATCACTTTAATTTGTCCTTTCTTGGCTCCCTCCCAGATTTATACATGTTTATTATCCCTCAATTAAATAATAATAAGAAGAAGCTGAAAATTCAACCTCTCAACCCTATGTCCTCTTCATTTATACCCTGATGTTTCACTTTCCTTTAAACTTATTGAAAAGTATACTTACAATCCATTCAGGTAAACAAATTTTCAACTCTTACTTTGCTTTAATAATGGCTTGTATAAAGATCCTGATGCTTGTCATTTAAAAACACAGACAAAAATATATAGCTTCCATCTGGAGGGAAAACCAAAGAGAGTAAATACAGTAAATATTTGCATAGTATATTTGATGGCAGTAATTGCAAAGGAGGATAAGGATTTGGGTGTTTTTGAGGCAGCTTGAAATTTGCAATAAGGAGTCACAATAGGCTTTGTAAAGATGTAATATTTGAATAAATATTTTAAGGAGATGAGATGTTTTGTTGTGTGGATCATTTTTGGGAAGAACATTCTAGGCGAGGAGAATCCCTTACACAAAGGTTGAAAGCATGATTTTGGTTAGAGACTTAAGCATAACAAAGAGTCCAGAGTGCTTAGGATGGAATAAATCATGAGACAAGAAAAAGCAAAAAAAAATAAGCAAGGAAAATACAGAATAAGATAATGTAGGCCTTTTTGAGCCTGGCAAAGTCCTTACCTTTCACTTTGAATGAAGTAGGAGTCCTTGAAATGTTTTGAGCGAAGAAGTTACATGATCTGATTGCATATGTGACCAATGAACCTGAGCATGTAATTGTATGGTAGAATAAAAGAAGCCGGCAAGAAGTCTTTAGGCAATCACATCTACAGATATGTTTGCCAGAAACATGGCAGTAGCTGTGAGAGATGGGAAGTGGTCAGATTTTGGAATTATTTGGAAGGTCAAACAAATAGAATTTTTGGAATGAAAGGGTGTTACAAATGTGAAAGGAAAAAGGAGAATCAGGAATGTCTCCAAAACTTTTTCTCTAAACAATGATTAGGAAAAAAGTTTCTATCAGCCAGGTGGAAGGAAATTGTGGTAAAACAGATTTGGGGTAAAAAAAAATTAGCTCATCATTGGATATGTTAATTTGGAGATGTTAAACAGGAAGTTGGCATTACATGTGTAAACTTCTGGAGTAGTGTTGGAGTTAGAGATTGCTAGACACCTGCTAATAGGAATATAAATATTATTAAACAATTAGATTCCCATAACATTAATTATTTATAATTTATTCCCTCCAAGTAGTTCTCAGCCTATTAAGATCACTCTACTCTGTCCTCATCAAACTCACATTTCATTTAAGTCATTAATATTTTCTTTCATGAAAATATTGATTTTTCCATATGAGAACACTTGGTAAAGCTTGCTTATATTATAATTGTTTATTTTTCTCTCTAAATTCTTGAAGGCTAGGCCTTGCTTCTTGTACTTATCATTATACCCCCATATGTATACTACAGTGGATGTTAAATATTTATTAGATAAAGATATAGTTTGGAAAGATTATCTTACTCTGTGAAATTTTGTAGCCTTATCTTCAGAATAGATGTATTTATGTTTTTAATTATATAACTAACTCATTGGTTTATGAACATTTTCTTTTTCAAGAATAACCATCATGTTATAATGTGGTGACTCAATTAGCTTGCCTATTTGAACCGGAGAATGCATTAATATATTGATAAGCATTCTATTCTACTAGACATGTTCACTTTTAAAATCTACTAAACTGGATTTTGCTTGTTCATTTGTTTGTTTTGTGAGGTTTATTTATTTATTTTTTTATTTATTTGACAGAGATCACAAGTAGGTAGAGAGGCAGGCAAAAAGAGAGAAGAAGGGAAGCCGGCTCCCTGCTGAGCAGAGAGCCCGATGCGGGGCTTGATCCCAGGACCCTGGGATTATGACCTGAGCTGAAGGCAGAGGCTTAACCCACTGAGCAATCCAGGCACCTCTGTTTTGTAAGGTTTAGGAAAAGTCAGTCCATTGCACAATTTTCTTAATAATAATAATAATAATAATAATAATAGTAGTAGTAGTAGTAATATTAGCAACAGCAAATTCTTGCTGAGTTCTGTGTACCAAGAAATATTCAAGTCACTTTAGATTAATTAAATAATGTATTACTCACATACCTTTATGAAATAGAAATTAAATAATTCCCATTTGACAGCTGAAAAAACCGAGGTGCAAGGGAGATAATTTTGTGACTCACCAAGGTCACATAGGCAGTAGGTGTCAGGATTGATATTTGAATAGAAACAGTCTAGTTCCTTCATGGTCATGACCCACTGCAGGTTATCAAACAAGAGGGTAATAGAGAAAACTGAGATGAAAAGCAAAGGATCAGCTTTTTAAAAACTGAATCATAATTGCATCTGGGCCTGAGGCAAGAAAGGTGACCTACTATAGAATTGGGACTGACTCACCATTAAGACCCAAAATGAGCATCAGGATGGTCATAGATCTCTGTAGGCTCTCTCACTTTCCCATGTTCTTTGTGGAAAATTACAAACTATCCTACTGGGCCAGAGGGAAATAGGAAAGAATTATTAACTGTCTTAAGTTAAAGAAAAACACTCCAGTGATGATTTATATTGTCCAATTCACTGTCAGATGTCTGGACTAGGTTGGCCAATGATTAAAACTAGTGCAACATTTCAAACTTCCAGTAAGGTAATTCCACTTTGGTATAGCATTCTTGTCTCTTGTGAAAGTGACAAAGTAATAAACACTTTGTTTTTTAAGTTTTTATTTTAATTTAAGTTAGTTAACATACAGTGCAATATTAGTTTCAGGTATTAGTATTTAGTAATTTCTCACTTACACACAACACCCAGTGATCATCACTACAAGTGCCTTCCATAACCTATTTAGCCCAACTCCCCAGCCACCTCTCTTGCCTCCTGAGAGTGCACAGGAGAATAAGGCACAAACAAGTCAGCTGCAAGAGAATGGGAGCAGGAGGTGACAGCAGAAAAGACTGTCACCCTAAACAACTCCTCAGTCTCATATTTATTAGAAAGTGAGTAACAATCAACAAAGCTGGAGTAGGTTACATATTGACCATGAGTCTTGTAGATACATAAGAAGAAAGGCAAAATATGTCTGGTTACGTAGTACATGACCTATAGTGAGCAAGCCCAAATGAAAGGATTGTCTGACTAACTGCTGATGCTCTCTGGGGAAGGGGAGATAACAGAAAAATGAAGCAGGTGGCGCTCTGTCCTGAGCGAGCCAAATGTTCCCAGCTTCTCAGCTTTAAGGAAGTATATCGTCCTCTCCCCCAGAGACTTGTTGCCAGTACATATTTTTCTTAAGGCTATATCTAAGCATGCTTGGCAACTACTATAATTTTTCATAGGTTATATTTTAAGCAGTACATTGTTCTGAGGGATAGTTACACACCTCCCTTCCAGCAACCCTCAGTTTGTTCCCTATAGTTAAGAGTCTGTTTCCTGGCTTACCTCTCGTTTTTCCCCATTTGTTCATCTGTTTGTTTGTTTTCTTTAAATCTGTTTTGTTTCTTAAATTCCACATATGAGTGAAATCATATGGTATTGGTGTTGCTCTGACTGATGTATTTATCTTATCTTAATACTCTCTAGGTCCATCTACATCATTGCAAATGACAAGATTTCATTCTTTCTTATAGCTGAATAATATTCCGTTATATGCATGCATCTTCTCTATCCATTCATCAGTGAATGGACATTGGGGATCTTTCCATAATATGGCTATTGTTGATAATGCTGTTATAAACGTTGGAGTGCATATAATCCTTCAAATTAGTATTTTTTGTATCCTTTGAGTAAATACCTAGTAGTATAATTGCTGGATCATAGGACAGTTCTATTTTTTTTCTTTTTTTTTTAAATTTATTTCTTTTCAGCGTAACAGAATTCATTGTTTATGCACCACACCCAGTGCTCCATGCAATATGCATCCTCCATAATACCCACCCCTGGCTCCCCCAACCTCCCACCCCCTCACCCCCTCACCCCCTCACCCCCACCTTTTCAAAACCCTCACATTGTTTTTAACTTTTGGAGGAAACTCCAAACTGTTTTCCAGAATGGCTGCACCCATTTGCATTCCCAACATTGTAAGAGGACTCCTCCCCTTTTTAAATGCATCCTCACAAATACCTGTTGTTTACTGAGTTGTTAATTTTAACCATTTTGACAGGTGTGAAGTGTTATCTCATTGTAGTTTTGACTTCTCTTTCCCTGATAATGAGTCATGTTGAGCATCTTTTTGTTTCTATTGGCCATCTGCATTTCTTTTCTGGAAAAATTTCCATTAATGTCTTCTGCTTTTTTTAAACCAATTGTGTGTGTGTGTGTATTGAGTTTTATGAGTACTTTATATATTTTGGATACTAACCCTTTATAAGATATATAATTTGCAATATCTTTTACCATTCCATAGGCTACTTTTTTGTTTTGTTGATTGTTTCTTTCACTGTGCAGAAGCTTTTTATGTTGATGAAGTCCCAATAGTTTATTTTTGCTTTTGTTTTCCTTGCCTCAGGAGACCTATCTAGTAATAAGTTACTATAGCGATGTCAAAAAGCTTACTGCCTGTGTTTTCCTCTAAGATTTTTATGGTTTCAAGTCTCACATTTAGGTCTTTCATCCACTTTGAATTTATTATTTTTGTGTCTGGTTTAAGGAAGTAGCCTAGTTTCATTCTTCTGTATGTTGTCCAATTTTCCCAACACTATTTTTTGATGATACTGTCTTTTTACCATTGGATATTCTTTTCTGCTTTTTCAAAAATTAGTTGACCATATAGTTCTGGGTTAATTTCTGAGTTTCCTATTATGTTCCATAGTAATGAACCCTTTATATTCCATGGAATTGCAAATGAACATTGCTACTTCCTGCCAAGTTGCTGTTTGTAGAATATTAATAACTACACACTAGTGCTTTTGCATTCTAACTGTGTTCTGGAATCATGATGAAGATAAAAAAAAGAAATGCAAATGCACAAATACCTGGTTCAGAACCTCCTGTTAAATTTCTGTCTGCACCTGATCCCTAGGCATAGCCAGATTGAAGATGACTGTCTTAAATAGCTAAGCCTGCTGGTATGGACTGATAAATAATCTTAGAACACAGATGATAATTGGTAAAAGTGTTTCTTGTTATGAAAAGTTGTAACAGATTAAATAAAAACAACAACAACAAAAACAGAAAACAGTTTTAATTAGTTGGGTGGGAGAAGATTTGGCACCTGTGTGATAAATGACCCTGGCTAAACTCAAAGTGGATTAAGAAAAAAGAATGAGAAAGAGAAGTTAGAATAATTATATGGTCTACCTAAATAGAATCAAAACCCCAAATGTTTTAATATAGTCAGACTGGAGAGGTTGGAAGTGTAAATTCAACAATAAGCTCTCATGTAAAAATGTAATTTTGATGTATATGTTTGGATCCAAAATATGAAGGACAGGCATATTTTTTAGTTCATCTCTGCTCTCCTTTCCTCACAGAATGTCTTTTATGAGCTATTGTGGCCCCTTGCAATCCTGAATAAGCTAACATAATAGTTTTCTTCTCAAATATAAAATGAATATGAATTATAAATATAATTGTAAATATATAAATCTTGTTTTTATCTACTTTCCTTTAATAATCTGAGTTTTTATTTAAGTTAAATTTAGATTTTTCAAACTCTTGGAAGAAAATCCTCTCATTCAATTAAAAAGGCATTCTCACCATTATTTCCTTTGTTTTACATTTCTTTGGCCTGAAATCAATGCAATTTTCCTGTTATATACTAAGTTTTTATGTCTAGTATCAAGACTTTTTTTTTTTTTAATTTTTTTTAAATTTCTTTTCAGCGTAACAGAATTCATAGTTTTACACTACACCCAGTGCTCCATGCAATGCGTGCCCTCCACAATACCCACCACCAGGCTCCCCCAACCTCCTACCCCCCACCCCTTCAAAACCCTCAGGTTATATTTCAGAGTCCATAGTCTCTCATGGTTCATCTCCCCCCCAATTTCCCTCAACTCCTCTCCTCTCCTCTCCATCTCCCCATGTTCTCCGTGTTATTTGTTATGCTCCGCAAATAAGTGAAACCATATGATAATTGACTCTCTCTGCTTGACTTATTTCACTCAGCATGATCTCTTCCAGTCCTGTCCATGTTGCTACAAAAGTTGGGTATTCATCCTTTCTGATGGAGGCATAATACTCCATAGTGTATATGGACTTTTAAATCATATTCACATTATTTCTGACTTGAAACTAGGGTTTTAATCTTTATTACCTTTATGTGTTTTCCTTACCTTGTGTTTCTGTTAATATATGTACTTTCCACTTCTGATGGAACAACTTTACTTAAAATTACAAATCTAAGGGCACCTGGGTGGCTCAGAGGCTTAAGCCTCTGGCTTCGGCTCAGGTCATGATCCCAGGGTCCTAGGATAGAGCCCCGAGTCGGGCTCTCTGCTCAGCCGGGAGCCTGCTTCCCTCTCTCTCTCTCTGCCTGCCTCTCTGCCTACTTGTGATCTCTCTCTCTCTGTGTTAAATACATAAATAAAAAAATCTTTAAAAATTACAAATCTAATAAATGTAACATAATGAAATACAAATTTCAATAATGAAGAAATATACAATGAGGATAATACAATACATTATTTATCCTCATTTCATTAATCTTGGATTGGTTCATATTAAAGTGTTCAGTGCTTCTTATGTGATATGTAACAGTCCATAAGAGATACAAGACACAGATGGCATTATTAAAAATAAAAATAAAAATAAACCACAACACAAACTAAAACTTTCTCTCTTTCTTTCTGGTTCAAAGGATCAGTGAGATTCTGCCACTTTTTCACACCATGAAATCAGAGAAGAATGAAGATAACTCCATGTTGGCTTATGTCACTAAGTATCAGTTACTTGTAAATGGATGAGTTGGAGATATATTCTTTCTTCATCAAAAGTTATTTTCGGGATATTGAAAGAACATAAAATACACAATGTACTTTTTTATTTTAAAATTGCTTGAAACATTTTTATCAGTAACGAATATTTCAAAAAATGAGAAGCACTGCTGTGTTAGTTGATCTTATAAAATAATCGGAATAAGTCTGACCCAATCTTCCATACCATTTACTTAATAGGAAATTAAGCTGTTATTTGCCTACACCCCTGATTAGTATAAAGGTCTTGGCAGAGTAAGGGGGAAAGCCCCTGTGGTCTTCCATTCATAATGGCTACTGCAGTTCTACTGCTTCTATGCTAAGAATAATCACAGATTGCCAGGCATTCTTTTGAAATGGTAGTCTTAAGATATAATGTTAAAACTCCCCAAATATGGCATAAAATCATTTCTTACCTCTCCTGAATGATTCAGGGAGGCAAGCACAGGTATATATCCCACACAAAATCAACTGTCTCCTTCCTCACTTGAGGGAATTTTTTGCTTCTTTTTCTTCTTAACATAACTATATTAAAATGTCAGCCTCCACCTTCCTATCCCATGCCCCACAAACAGCGTACTTTTCACAACTCTTAGGACAATATTCTAAGATGTTTATGCTTTCTGAAACAAGACAGGAAGGTATGTGCTTATAATATATATAAAAAAAAGATTCAGTATATAAAAATTTTTCAAAATAGTTGTTACTGTTACTCTCATTGCTATAGTAAATCTCCAGTATGAGTTCTAGTATGTAAATTGTGTAAGAAAACTAATTTCTTGATGGTATTAATGTGGTGTTAGGTTCAGTTTTCATATGACCTTATATTTTCTGTGAAAGTGGTATCTTTTATTTTACAAAAATTTTTTTAACTCAAGATTATGAACAAACCACTTAACCAATTCTGAAGAGGTGAAGAGAATGCAAACACAATTAATTTAGCTTAGAATAGTGTAAGCAAAAAGATTTAGAAGGTTGTGAGTAAAATGTAGTTCCCTTATGCTTAATCTTAATTTTTATCCTCTTAAATACCTGCCTACTTTATACAATTATTGTGACTAGTCACAGAAGAAAATGCTTTTTGCTTTTTATAAAATGTAAAAGATGATTTAGCATGTATTTATAAATAGCTTTTTGCTTCTTAGAACGTTGTTCAAGTTTATGATCACCATACTGTATGACTGAACTTCTAAAATGATCATATTTGTGTGATCAACCAAGTGAATGCTTGCAGACATATGAAGAGAAGATCAGAGTACTGGAACACTATAATTCAAATCTGATGGCTCTGCTGATCTTGTTTTAAAAATATGTCTACTGTGAAAGAAACACTAGAAGCTGCCTAGTTTGTGGTCCCAGTAATATCACTCATTTTTTTTTAATTTTTGGATTGAATTGCTCATTATGAGAATTTATGAATGTGACAAGATTTTTTTTAGTACTTGTAATTCTTTCAGTCTTTTTGCCTGTTGATATGGGCAACAACAGAAAACTAGTAATGACTAAGACAAGATTAGCTAAAGACAGGGATTAAAAGTTAATAGATTAAATACCTTTTTAAACTGCTTATAAATTTATAGAGACATGATCTATGAACATGAATGCATGAACACACACACAGACCCACAGGCAAAATAGTGCGTATATATGTGCAAAATAGTGCATATATATATAAAACATATTGATAAGTATGTTTCAAAGGTATTCATTTCTGCCTCATATAATTTTAACAATCCCATTTCATATAACCATGTTATTGATCTTAATTCTTTTTTATAATTTTCACTTGCTTATTACTTGGGAATTTTCAAGCATACTTAAATATTTTATTAAACATACATTTTAGGTAGGTGCAACCTGTTTCAAACACAGATTTAATGTTTCTCAGAATGGAAAATTTAGCAAAAACAAAACAAAACAAAACAAAACCATTTGAAATTATCTTCTTCAGGCACAGAGAAGCAGTGTTCAAATGTTTATAAGCATCCACAGAGCTCACCACATGCACAGTGATGTGATCATTTAGAAGTTCAGTTATGGAGAGGAAGCAGAACATCACGTTCAATAGGTCCAGTTGTAAGTGGAACTGGCACAGCCTGATATCCATCAGCAAGCTCTGCGTCTAACTCTCTGTTACAGCAGCCCTTCTGTTACTCTACATTTAAAGAGAATATCAAATAAAGTTCATATGCATATTTAAATATTTAGGAGGCTATTTTGCTGGTAAAATTCCCCTTATGATATTACAAATATTTACATTTTAGAAGAATCTAAAAAATGGTATTCTAAAATCAAATACTGCTTTATCTTTGAAGCAATAAAAAATTGTGAAACTTTTGATGTTGGATTACTTCAATAAACTATTATGTAGAACCTAGGGCCAGAGGGGTTGATTTTAAAGATTTTTATTTTATTTATTTGACAGACAGAGATCACAGGTAGGCAGAGAGGAAGGCAGAGAGAGAGGAGAAAGCAGGCTCCTTGCTGAGCAAAGAGCCTGATGCAGGGCTCAATCTCAGGACTCTGGGATCATGACCTGAGCCGAAGGCAGAGGCTTTAACCCACTGAGCCACCCAGGCACCCCAGAGTGGTTGATTTTAGGATGCCATCATATTTACACAGTTTCAACTGTATAAGAAAACATACATTTTTTTACAAAGTAAGCATATGATAGCGGCCAAATAATATACCAAAGGAACAGAAGATACAAAGCAAATAGAGCTTTATCACAGTAGTATATATATATATATATATATATATATATACTTACGAATTTACATACAAATTTAAAATTTACTCTTTAATGTGTATAAAATATCATGGAATTCCACATTTCAGGAATATAACGATTGACTGTAGGCATTTAAATTATTTGGATAAACATAAGGATAGAACAAGTAGCTATCGGTAGAAATCAAAGGGAGACATGAGTTAGCAACTCAAAATGCTACATTGTAAAATCATTATATACATATAATAATGGTAATATGGCTACCCTATTTTGGATTGAATTTCTATATATTCAACCATAGAGTTTCATAAACAATGTCATATTTTACAGGACTTATATCACACTAGTTTTTATTTCTTATTCTGTGAAATATCCTAGCTACCAAAAATAGAATACTTAGATTCCACAAAATATTCCATTTGATTTCCTTTTTTGACATGGCAGCTAGTTTATATTATGTGATGTGGGAAACAAATATTAAATTTCCTACTACTTACCAGCCCATTGACAAGTCCTTGAAACAGGTTGAGTGACATTTCTCTAGGGACTCAACCGCCTTGATGTTAACTTTGCTAAGGGCAAAAGACAATCTTAGCATGACCCTCCATGATCCTGTAAGTCTACTTTAATATATAAAAATTCCTCTGGAAACTTTCTTTATCTCTACCCCCCAAATCACATGTTGGTAATCATCCCACAAGCATGCGACCAATGATATATATCTGAAGGGTCTGATGACTAATGTTTTATTAAACAGTAATAAATGATTTCTTCCCAACAATAACTAACCCCCTCAGGGTCCTGGAAACCTTGTTTTCAAAATTCCTAAGAGATTTACACTATCCCTAACCCTTTCCCAACTTGAAAGTATATAATGGGTCACTCCTCAAGACTGAAATGAGGTTCTTTCTGCCCACAGGTCTTGTCCCTCTTCTTTAGTAAAACCACCTTTTTGCACCAAAGATATCTCAAGAATTTTCTCTTGGTGATTGGAAACCAAACATCTTCCCTACATCATTATGTATTTTAAAAACCCTTTATATTCTAGTCTTCTCAGTGTACTAATGGGTTGATTAATAGCTTTAATAAGCTCTAGAAATGTAAGGTGTGACAAATGTAAAGAAATCCATTACCATGAATATTCCAATATACTCTCTTAACAAAGGGGGTTCCCACTGTAAGTGGGAATACAAATTGTTCACAGTTTTAGGGAAAATACACTTAGCCTGTATACAACAATTTCACTGCTAGAAATTATCCACCACTATATTTGAAAAAGCACACCAATGTATATGTAAGAGGTTATTCATTGTATTATTTGTACTGGAGTGGAGGTAATACTAAACAAACAAATGTTCATTAATAGAGAATTGGTTATCAAATTTTGTTACATTCATTCAACAAATTACTCTGGAAATGTTAAAAATAATGAGGTGGAACAAATTTAGAGTAGGAATGGAAACCATCTTATAAACACAGTATAAGTAGATAAAAATATTTTTTATGGAGAAGTAGGCAAAAAAATGTTTTCAATAATATGAGGAAGAAGTACAGGCATCATTAAAAAGCTTTTGGGTGACATTCATTTTCATGTCATACTTAGTGGATTGGTTGACCACCCTTACTATCCTATGTGTTCAATCCAATACTATTTATTTTTAATTTCCAGAGTGATTATCAAGGATAATGAGCCATTTTAATATTCTCCTTCATATTATTATTTTTAAATAAATATTATGTTTAAAATTAAAAGATGTTAATATAGAGCATAGATTTATGTTATATAATAGAATAAAATCACTATAAAACTAGTTTGTTTCTTATGGGATTTTTAATTCAGCTCTAGAAGTTTGAAAACTTGAATCTCCTATTTCTTCATATATTAATATTCAAAAACCCTACATAATAAGAAAAATTTATTTGCTTAACATTTCTATTGTCTAGGGAAAATGATTATGAATATTAAAAAAGTCACTACCTTGCAGAACTACAATAATTTTACAGATTAGAACAATAAAAATAATAATTTTCATAGTGTTATCATTTCATTCATGAATTTCATCATTTGCATACACGTTACAGACTTCTGAATTCAGACTTTTGCTTTACTCATTAAGTATTTTTTAACATTTAAGAAAGAAATTGAGGCTATTTTGCAATTGGTGATGCATATTAACATCATTATGCAAAACTGAACTTTTTGTACAACTCTATTTTTACGACTTTCAGTAATTTCTAAAGGTATCTGTAATATTCTGTTGAAGTTACTCTGTTCCAATTCTGAATTGGTAACAACTAATACAAATTATTTCTTGGTTTCAATAAATATATTTCTTGAATAAATAAATATTAATAAAATTACATATGTACTTGATTAAGTAAAACTGAATTAGCTATGAACATTTATCCAAACTGCCCTCATCTAACTCTCAATTATTTTTAATAAATATCCATTATTCAGAACACTGAAAGATCTAGGATTTTCCCATATTTATAAGCTAAAAATATAGTTGGTTAGTTTTCAGGGATGCTGTCATAAGGCACAACACAGCTGGATCAGAAACAAGTACCTCCACTGTTCACAGCAAAAGTGTAGCACGAGTTTCTTGCTGGTAATGTTTCCAATCCCCAAGGGACAGCACAGGTGGGCTGAGATAAATGACTGTGCATCCAGAGGATTACATTATAGGAAAGAAGCACTATGAGCTGAGGTCATCTACTACTTTTATTGTAAACCCAATCTTCATCTGGAAGGGAGGCATGACATCAAGATTGCATACTGCAAGCAATTTTTCTGAGAAATGGCCCATGTAGATTACCCAAGGCTTTGCATTCTCTTTTCCTATTTCTTTTTTATGAATGCTTATAGCAACTTTATTCATAATAACAAAACCTAGACACAATCCAGACATTCTTTAACATACGAATAAACTTCTCTGGTACATCCAAATCATGGAACACCATTCACCAAGAAATACAAAAGTGCTTTTAAGAGACACAAGAACCTGTATGAAACTCTGGAGAACTAGGCTAAGTAAAAAGTAAATCTTGGGGTGCGTGGGTGGCTCAGTCAGCTAAGCATCTGCCCTCTGCTCAGGTTATAATATTGGGGATCTGGGATTTAGCCCTATGTGGGGCTCTCTGCTCAGTGGTGAGTCTGCTTCTCCCTCTGCCTCCCTCCTCATTTATGCTCTATTTCTTTCTCAAATAAATAAATAAAATCTTTAAGAAAAAAAAAAGTTACATACAGTACGATTCCATTTATAAAATACTCTTAAAATGACAAAGTTATAGAAATGGTTAGCGGTTGCTAGAAGTTAAAGTGAAGGTAGATAAGAAGGAAGAGGTATGGCTATAAAAGGGAAACATGAAGAATCCAGCTGCTGATAGAAATGGTCTGTATCTTGACTATATCAGTCAATATCCTACTTGTGATACTGTCCTATAGTTTTGTAAATGTCACTTTAGAGGAAATTGAGTAAAGGGTACATGGGATTTTTTTGGTGTCATTCTTTAAAATGGCATGTGAATCTATAATTATCTTAAAGTAAAGAGTTTTATTTAAAAAGAGTTTGATTTAAAAAGCAATGTGTGCCTTCTTTTACAATTTTGGGTAATCCTCCAAAATTAGAGGTCATCATTTTTACTCCCTTGTATATCTTTCACTAAAGAAATGGTGAAAGAGGAGAAAAAAAGGGACATGTAAGAATTTGCATTCAATTCTCAGGAAAATAGTAATAACTCACAGGATCTTGGGAAGGTCATCTCACTATAATTACTAACATTTTTTATTTAAATTAAGAGAGTTTTATTATCTGACGCACACAATATTTACATAATATTTACATATTACATACATACTGCCATAAAACATGATTGACATACGACGAATTCAGCTTTTTGTGGGGTCTTCTGGAAGCTGTTTTAATGTATGACTATAAAAAATGTAGAGAGTATAGAAAAATGTCAGTGATATGAAACTCAATTCTTTTAAAAATTAATTAGGAACAGGTTAAAAAAAAAGAAGGGAATCATAAGCTAGTAAGTATTAGAAGTACCATGAATAACCTAGCAAAAAGCAACTGAAAGTAGCAGCAACATTTTTAAAAAACTAAAAGACAGCCAGTATCAAGGAAGGAAATGTTATCCCTAGAGACGTTAGAAGATTCACACATATCAGTTACACTTAGAGTTTGGATTAATAATATAAAAGTCTGAAATGAAACCTACATGCCTCAAATAAAATCACCCTATGTTCAACACAGAAAATTAATGACTCCCAAATCAGAAAAAAAAAATGGATTTCTATTAGTGGGTTTGGTGGTTGGTTGTCCACAAATGTGTTGAGGTCGGAAAAAAAAAAATGTAGAAAGATAAAAATGAAGGGGTGAAAGGATATAAACAGAGATTACAGGAAACGAATATCAGTTAAAGACTCAGTGATCTGTTGCCCCTGATTGGGAAACATGTTTTTTATTTCACTACTTTATGAAGAGTAGAGAATGTAAAAAAATATCTCATTCAAGATGTTACTTGCCTAGCAGCTGTCATTGCAAGTATTAATCTTTTATTAAAATTCTTATTAAATATTAAAAAATATGTCATAACACTGAAAAATAAGACTAAGAGGAAGCATAATGCCAAAGTCCATATGATATTGCCACTGAGCAAAATGCAGAAATACTTGATTAATATAAACTTACTGAAGGCATACTTATTGAAACAGAGCCATATAAGAGTAGTAAGATCCTTTAAACGTTCCTCCTATATGCTAAATGATACACAAATGCCCTGCTTATACTAACCTTCAACTGTTTAATCACTTCACTTTGTAAAGATTTTATTTACTTGGCAGAGCGAGAGCACAAGCAGGGGGCGCAGCAGGCAGAAGGAGAGGAAGAAACAGGCTCCCCGCCAAGCAGGGAGCCCATGTGGGGCTCAATTCCAGGACCCTGAGAACATGACCTGAGCTGAAGGCAGATGCTTAACCAACTGAGCCAGGCAGAAACCCTGTACCTCTCTTTATTTTTAAGTGCACTGTTCACAAGTCACTCTATGGCTATTTCAATTCCATATTTCTATTTTCAGATAAAAACATTGGACTTCAGTGCAATTTAAGCGGATGCAAAAAACACAAATGTTTAGGACAGGTGCCAGGTCTGGATCTAATAAAGCCAAAAACAAACACACACACAAACAAACAAACAAATAAAAATATAAGAATAGTTATCTGCCAAATGGAATTCCATGTATTGGGGAACGGGGAAAAATTTTCCATAGTATTTCTACACAGCCTGTGGCCTTTTTTATTCTAGACTATCATTTCAAAGATATCACAGACAGTCTTGGAAGATAAAGGAGTGTCTCCTTTGGGAGAAGCAGCAGCTATCTTTCCCGACCAGGATAATAATAGGTCTTTCTGAGGCAAGTGCCAGGCCTATTTGCTAGCGGCCTTCTTATAAGATGTGTCATTTGCTAATCTTGGGCTTCCTTGGGTGGAACACAAACACGTTCTCCTAGATTTGCCCTGCATGACCTTCATGCAGGGCCATGGAAACCTATCTGGACCTCAAGGAAAGACTACTTGCACTGCTTCAAGAAATAAATTGTTTTGCCTTTGACCCAGAAGTTTCCTGCCTTTTCTAAGCATTTATAAAACTGTGGCAAGCTAATCTGTTAACTTGAAAGTATGTGAATGTCATGCCCATTAGAGTTCTAAAAACCCAGAAATCCATGAGGCCCATTTCTTCTCACCTCCCCCGCTTTGTCCATCTTGCCAGGCTCCAAAACCTTTTCATGTGTCTGAACAGATGATCGAAAGGCAAGCATGTCATCTGTATCTTGGCACCTGTTTCTCTACAAACAGGAGATGCAAGAACATCTTATTGTCTAATTTGAATCTTTTTCAGTGCAAAAGAAAGAAAATGCTATGTACTCTGTGATGCCTGCCCTGTCTCTAACACTTGGGCCCATCTTTGGGAGCTGGGAGAAGGGAATGTAAAAATCCCTTGTCTTGGAAGGAATTTACATAGAAAGCCATCATAGCTCTCTGCTGGATTACAGCTCTGTTGCCTGGAGGGATGTATACCTTCCCACCCCTTCCACACTACTCCGTACTCAGGGGTCTGAGGCATTCCTGGACTGGCCTAGCATCGAAATCCCTTTCTCAGCTTGAACTTAATGTCGTGGTTTTGGGACCTTAGGATAAGACGATACATGTCTGGAGTAAGCATTGCCCTTGCATTAGGGATCTTCTTTTGGAAACTGAGAAAAGAAACAGTGCAATTGAGAGAGGGGCCTGACACTCCTTTGACAATATGACAATAGGGAAAGAAGAAATGTGTCAAATCTCCAAGAGTGGATCTTAGTCCCTGTGACTGCAGAGGAAGAGGGGAATTGATTTCTCCCAAAGGCCCCATGCACACAGGTTCTACCTTTCCTCCTTTGAATCTATTTTACCAATGAGTTCAGGATGGGCACTTCACAGTGGACAAGAAATGAGGCATAGCTCAGCTTTGGAGTGAGGATAAAGAGAAGTGGATACATTGTTTCCACCTTCCCAGTCTCCTTGAAGTCTCCTGAGTCCAGAAGAAATAGCTCTTAAGTCCCTAAACAGTTTTGGGCAGAGGAATAGACTGTAGGACTCACCTTCAATTGCCCAGGAGTATCCTAGAAAATTTTTTAATAACAGAAATAATGATTTTTTAAAATGTTAAATGATAAGCACCTACCAGTGTTTAAGATACACAAAATGATTTGGTAATACATTAAAAAAAAAAAGATTTATTTATTTATTCTAAAAATAAAGAGCACACATGAGGAAGAGGGGAGGGAGATGGGGAGAGAGAAGCGGATTCTGTGCTGAGCAGGGAGGACTATGAGGGGCTCAATCTCAGGACCCTGAGATCATGACCTGAGCAGTAATCAAGAGTTGGACACTCATCTAGACAAGATGGCAGGTAACTAAGAGGAGGCGCCATTTCAACCTGTACCCTAAAGTGAGCTGATTACCTATCAAGGAACTCTGAGCACCCATGAAATCAGCCTGAGATTAGAATTATACATGTCTGGATCTCTACGGGGGCAGAAGACACGAGTGGGCAGGTAAAGCAGAATGGGAACGTAGGACTGGTATAGGAAGATAAACAAAAGGGGGAGGGAGCCACCAGAAGCAACCCATTGGAAAGTAATACCCCAATACAAGAGTGCCCTATGACTGGGGACCAGCATTAACTTGGAGTCTGGTTGAAAGCTCTCAAAAAGAGCAAAGGATCATGGAGCTGAATTGTGGGAATCGGGGCAGTTAGGGACAGGGGCTTAAGTCCTCAGACCGAGGAAGCCACCCCTGGCGCTGAGCCAGAGAGAGTGCGGGGGAAGAAACCAGGTCTTGGTCCTTGAGCCACGAGCGAGCACGCCTGAAGGCACGTGGGATGCGGCTCCTCTGACGGGCTGGGAGCCTCGCCAGGTGGCAGAAACATAGCCTTTTTGCACTCTTCCATGCATGCACAGCGCTGCCACTATCAGAGCCTGGGTCACGCCTCATACCCTCCCCCCAAGAGAGGTGTGCACAGGTACCAGCCGGGAGCTCTCAGTCCTGGAAAGACTGAGTACTCCCTGCCGGCCCAGCGGGAAAATCTCAGTGTGCGATCACTGCTTGGAACCTCTCTGGAGGTCCAGAGCTGCCCAGACAGCTGCCGCTGTCCTGGTTTTGGGTACAAGCAGGAGTTCCTGTGTCCCCAGGGACTGCAACTGGGAACGTGCTCTGCCAGCGGCCAAGGGGGAACTTATGTGCTCTGCAGCACCCAGAGGGGAACAGACTGAGGCTTCTCTCTGAGAAGGAGGTCTGGGTGCAGTTTGCTTTCCTCTAAACTTCCAAAAACCATCAAGAGCTGCCAAGGGGAAAGAAAACAAATGAACAAACAAAACCTTCAGAGAACAAAAGCCTGAAAAACCGGTTTCCTCAGAGCCCACGCCCTTGAAGGGGGGCAGGAGGACTTAACTCAGGAAACACTGACTGAAAACCCACAAGGCAGTCCCCTCCCCCAGAAAGCCAACCGGGAAAACAAACAAACAAACAAACAAACAAACAAAAATGATGAGATAACAACCACCACTACTTCATAGATACTTTTATTTTTAATTCGTTCCCAATATTCTTGTTCATTTTTTAATTTCTTTTAATTTCTTATATAGATAATTTTTTAGCATATTTACCATCACAGTGAGATTTTCAGTACATCAAATTCCATAATAACATTTTAACCTGAAATTTTTGATACATATACCTGTGTTTTTCTTTTGCTTTTCTATTTTTTTAATTTAAAAAAAAATTATTTTATTTTAGTTCATTCTTTTTTTTATTTTTATTTTTTAATATTCATATAGAGTTAAACTTCAAGGTAATCACCTTTCTCCAATCAATGCTACCCCAATAGATAAACCAATTTTTAATCCCCCATTATCTTAGGAAAGTTGTGTCCTTTAAAAAAGGTATCAAGATACATCCAGGAAGAATCAAAATAACCTTCTCCACCCACACTGAGAATTTATAACCACTCTGCCATCTCTTTCTTCTGCCACTGTTTCTGTGTATTTGTGTTTGTCCTGGTAGTATATAAATTTTATACTTGGGGTTCTTTTTGACTAGGTTCTTTTTTTGTTTGTTTGTTTTATGTTTATATATACATATATATATTTTTTTATTTTCTTGAATACTTTTATCAATCTTTTTGTTTGTCTGTTTTTGTTTGTATGCTTCATAAATCTTATCTTGGGGCCCATTGGGGCTGAGTCTTCTCTTTTATCTATCTTTTTTTTTTTTTTTTCCTGTCTCTCTCTCTCTCTCTTTTTTTTTTTCTTTTTTCTCTCTTTCTTTTTTTTCTTTCATTTGGGTGAGGACTCCTGATTGCTCAGAAACATTCCAGGGTGCGCCTTGACTGCACCACAGTCGATACATCCAGCTACAACCATCCAGCCAACTCTCACCAAAGTGACTAGGAGGAGGAATGCCCAACAGAAGAAAAAATTCAGAGGATGGGCCTTCTGCAACAGAGCTAATGGTTACCGACATAGACAATATGTCAGACAGGGAATTCAGGCAAACAATTACCCAGGCAATAGCTAGGTTGGAGAAAGCCATGGATGACCAAACAGAATTGATTAGGGCATAACAGAAAGCCACCAGGGATGATGTTCACAAGGCTCTCAATGAGTTCCAATCTAATCTAAATTCTCTAAAAGCTAGGGTAACTGAGACAGAAGATAGAATTAGTGATCTGGAGGACAAACAGATAGAGAGAAAGGATCAGGAGGAAGCCTTGAACAAACAGCTTAGAAGCCACGAAAACAGAAACAGGGAAATAAATGATGCCATGAAATGTTCCAACGTCAGAATTATTGGAATCCCTGAAGGGGAGGAGAAAGAAAGAAGTCTAGAAGATATAGTGGAACAAGTTCTCCATGAAAATTCCCAGTCTCGCAAACGGAACCAGCATTCATGTACTAGAGGCAGAACGGTCTCCCCCAAGATTATAGATTCTCAAAGTCCTTGAGACATCTAATAGTAAGAATGAGGAATTATAATTGTAGAGAAACTCTCCTGAAGGCAGCTAGGACAAAGAACCTCCTTAGATAGAGAGGAAAGCCCATCAGAATAACGTCAGACTTGTCCACAGACACCTGGCAAGCCAGAAAGGGGTGGCAAGATATATTCAGGGCACTAAATGAAAAGAACAGGCTGCCAAGAATACTTTATCCAGCAAGACTGACATTCAAAGTGGATGGAGAGATAAAGAGTTTCCAAGACCGGCAAGGCTTAAAAGAGTATGTGACCACCAAGCCGACACTGCAGGAAATATTAAGGGGGGTTCTATAAAAGAGGAAAAATCCTAAGAATATCATTGAACAGAAATATAGAGACAATCTATGGAAAGAAAGACTTCAAAGGTAACACGATGTCAATAAAAACGTATCTATCAATAATCATTCTCAATGTGAATGGCCTAAATGCACCCATAAAATGACACAGGGTTGCAAATTGGATAAAACGACAGGACCCATCCATATGTTGTCTACAAAAGACCCATTTTGAACCTAAGGATACACCCAGACTGAAAGTGAAGGGATGGAGAAGCATCTTTCATGCCAATGGGCCTCAAAAGAAGGCCAGGGTAGCGATTCTCATATCAGATAAATTAGATTTTAAACTAAAGACCGTAGTCAGAGATACAGAAGGACACTACATCATTCTTAAAGGGACTATCCACCAAGATGATCTAACAATTGTAAATATCTATGCCCCCAATATGGGAGCAGCCAATTACATAAGAAAACTATTAATCAAGATAAAGAGTCATATCCATATGAATACACTAATAGTAGGAGATCTTAACACACCTCTTTCAGTAATAGACAGATCATCCAAGCAGAAAATCAATAAAGACACAAAAGTAGTGAATGACACATTGGACCAGATGGACCTCATAGATATATACAGAACATTCCATCCTAAAACAAGAGAATACTAATTCTTCTCAAGTGCACATGGAATCTTTTCCAGAATAGACCACATGCTGGGTCACAAATCAGGACTCAACCGATATCAAAAGACTGAGATTATTCCCTGCATATTCTCAGATCGCAATGCTTTGACACTGGAGCTCAATCACAAGGAAAAGTTTGGAAGGAACTCAACACCTGGAAGCTAAAGACCACCTTGCTTAAGGATGCTTGGATCAACCAGAAGATCAAAGAAGAACTTAAACAATTCATGGAAACCAATGAGAATGAAGACACTTCGGTCCAAAACCTATGGGATACAGCAAAGGTGGTCCTAAGGGGGAAATACATAGCCATCCAAGCCTCCCTCAAAAAAGATTGAAAAATCCAGAATACACCAGCTGTCTCTACACCTTAAAGAACTGGAGAATCAACAACAAATCAAACCAACTCCACACATAAGAAGGGAAATAATCAAGATTAGAGCAGAGATGAATGAGGTAGAAACTAGAGATACAGTAGAATTTATCAATGAAACTAGAAGTTGGCTTTTTGAAAGACTCAATAAGATCGATAAACCATTGGCCACATTAATCCAAAAGAAAAGAGAGAAAGCTCAAATTAATACAATTATGGATGAAAAGGGAGAGATCACAACTAACACCAAGGAAGTAGAAACAATTATCAGAAATTATTATCAACAGTTATATACCAATAAGTTAAACAACCTAGATGAAATGGATGCATTCCTGGAAAAATATAAACTCCCAAAATTGAACCAGGAAGAAATTGACAACCTGAATAGACCAATATCTAGTAACGAGATTAAAGCAGTGATCAAAAACCTCCCAAAAAACAAGAGCCCAGGACCTGACGGATTCCCTGGGAAATTCTACCAAACTTTCAAAGAAGAAATAACACCTATGCTCCTGAAGCTGTTTCAAAAAACTGAAGCAGAAGGAAAACTTCCAGACTCTTTTTATGAAGCCAGCATTACCCTGATTCCCAAACCAGGCAAAGACCCCACCAAAAAGGAGAATTTCAGACCAATATCATTGATGAATATGGATGCTAAGATTCTCAATAAAGTCCTAGCAAACAGGATCCAACAGCATATTAGAAAGATTATCCACCATGACCAGGTGGGATTCATCCCTGGGTTACAGGATGGTTTAACATTCGCAGTCAATCAATGTGATAGAACATATCAATAAGAGAGGAGAAAAGAACCACATGGTCCTCTCAATTGATGCAGAAAAAGCATTTGACAAAAATCCAGCATCCGTTCCTAATTAAAATGATTCAAAGTATAGGGATAGAGGGAACATTCCTGAACTTCATAAAATCTATCTATGAAAGACCCACAGCAAATATTATCCTCAATGGGAAAAAGCTCACAGCCTTCCCATTGAGATAAGGAACACGACAAGGATGCCCACTCTCACCACTCTTGTTCAACATAATATTAGAAGTCCTAGCAACAGCAATCAGACAACAAAGAGAAATAAAAGGTATCCAAATTGGCAATGAAGAAGTCAAACTCTCTCTCTTAGCTGATGACATGATTCTTTATATGGAAAACCCAAAAGACTCCACCCCCAAACTACTAGAACTCATAGAGCAATTCAGTAACATGGCAGGATACAAAATCAATGTACAGAAAGCAGTGGCTTTCTTATACACTAACAATGAAAATACAGAAACAGAAATTAGAGAAGCGATTCCATTTACTATAGCACCAAGAAGCATAAGATACCTGGGAATAAACCTAACCAAAGAGGTAAAGGATCTGTACTCGAGGAACTACAGAACACTCATGAAAGAAATTGAGGAAGACACAAAAAGATGGAAGACCATTCCATGCTCTTGGATTGGAAGAATAAACATTGTTAAAATGTCTATACCACCTAGAGCAATCTATACATTTAATGCCATTCAGATCAAAATTCCACCAGTATTTTTCAAAGATCTGGAGCAAATAATCCTAAAATTTATATGGAATCAGAAGAGACCCCGAATTGCTAAGGAAATGTTGAAAAACAAAAATAAAACTGGTGGCATCACGTTACCTGATTTCAAGCTTTACTACACAGCTGGGATCACCAAGATAGCATGGTACTGGCATCAAAACAGACACACAGACCAGTGGAACAGAATAGAGAGCCCAGATATGGACCCTCAACTCTATGGTCAAATAATCTTAGACAAAGCAGGAAAAAATATACAGTGGAAAAAAGACAGTCTCTTCAATAAATGGTGCTGGGATAATTGGACAGCTGCATGTAGAAGAGTGAAACTCGACCATTCTCTTACACCATACACAAAGATAAACTCGAAATCGATAAAAGACCTCAACGTGAGACAGGAATCCTTCAGAATCCTAGAGGAGAACATGGGCAGTAACCTCTTCGACATCAGCCACAGCAACTTCTTTCAAGATATGTCTCCAAAGGCAAAGGAAACAAAAGCGAAAATGAACTTTGGGGACTTCATCAAGATCAAAAGCTTCTGCATAGCAAAGGAAACAGTCAACAAAACAAAAAGTCAACCCACGGAATGGGAGAAGACATTTGCAAATGACAGTACAGACAAAAGGTTGATATCCAGGATCTATAAAGAACTTCTCAAACTCAACACACACAAAACAGATAATCATATCAGAAAATGGGCAGAATATATGAATAGACACTTCTCCTATGAAGACATACAAATGGCTATCAGACACATGAAAAAATGTTCATCATCACTAGCCATCAGGGAGATTCAAATTAAAACCACATTGAGATACCACCTCACACCAGTTAGAATGGCCCAAATTAGCAAGACAGGAAACAACATGCGTTGGAGATGAAACCCTCATACACTCTTGGTGGGAATGCAAGTTGGTGCAGCCACTTTGGAGAACAGTGTGGAGATTCCTTAAGAAATTAAAAATAGAGCTTCCCTATGACCCTGCAATTGCACTACTGGGTATTTACCCCAAAGATACAGATGTAGTGAAAAGAAGGGGCATCTGTACCCCAATGTTTATAGCAGCAATGGCCACGGTCACCAAACTGTGGAAAGAACCAAGATGTCCTTCAACGGACGAATGGATAAGGAAGATGTGGTCCATATACACTATGGTGTATTATGCCTCCATCAGAAAGGATGGATTCGCAACTTTTGTAGCAACATGGACAGGACTGGAAGAGATTATGCTGAGTGAAATAAGTCAAGCAGAGAGAGTCAATTATCATACGGTTTCACTTATTTGCGGAGCATAACGAATAACTTGGAGGACATGGGAAGATGGAGAGGAGAGGGGTGTTGGAGGAAATTAGAGGGGGAGATCAACCATGAGAGGCTATGGACTCTGAAAAGCAACCTGAGGATTTTGATGGGGCAGGGGGTGGGAGGTTGTTGGAGCCAGGTGGTGGGTATGATGGGGGGCATGCATTGGATGGAGCACTGGGTGTGGTGCAAAAACAATGAATTCTGTTACGCTGAAAATAAATAAATAAATAAATAAATAAATAAATAAATAAAGGATTCACCAAAGAGAGAAAAAAAAAAAAAAAGCGTTGGACACTCATCTGACTGAGATGCCCAGGCACACTATTGATTCACTTTTAAGTAAAACTTTCTTGAACAGGGTTCCTGGGTGCCTCAGTTGGTTAGGCTTCTTACTCTTGATTTCTGCTCAGGTCATTATCTCAAGGGCATGACATTGAGCTCCATGTTGAGCTCCGCACAGGGTGTGGATTCTGCTTAAAATTCTCTTCCTCTCCCTCTTTCCCCTTGCTCTCTTTTTCTCTCTCGCTATCTTAAAACAAACAAACAAAAACAAACAAACAAAAAACCCAAAAGACAACCCCCCCAAAAAACAAAAAAATAACTCTCCTGAGCAGTCTCATAGAAATTTCTTGATCTATGTTAACAAAGGTAGCATGACTCTATCGATTAAACTGATATACACAGCACCTGTCAATGAAAACCAAAGGACTATTTCATTCAAAAACATAGATGCAAAACTACCAACTGAAAACTGGCAATCCTCTTGCTATGAGTCCATAAGATCTTAAAAGAAAATTCGTCATGACCAAGTAAATTTTAACTCAGATATAATTTACATTAGGAAAGGTATTGTGATTGCATTTTGCATAAATACATAAAAGGGAAATGGAAATGAAAGATTTAAGATTAACTCAATAAATAAAGCACTGGGAAAATCCACATCCCTTCCTTATCATTACAGGAGTTGAAATAAATATATATAAATAAATAAACAAGTAAATAAATAAATATCAGGAAAAATGTCTCTAACCAAATTCTAAGAGCACTCTTCCTATTTTATTAAAAAAAGAAAGGGTTCATTCCCTTTGGCATACAAATATTCTGTAATATCTTTCATTTTAAAATAAACAAAGGTCATTCTTAACTCTACTTCCCTTGACAACTGTAATTCACCTTCTTCTCTCTTTTACAGCAATGATGCTCCAAAATTTGTATATCACTGCCATTCTCTTTTGACATCTCTTTAATTAGCCTTTGGTACTATTCTTTGGTACTTTTCTATACTATACTTTGGTACTATTCATTCTGCTGCTTTGTACAAACTCACAAATGACTAAGTACCATGGTCAATCTTCATTGTTTTTCTTCCTTAGTTTTTGTAGTATTTTTTTTATCTGTCTTATTTCACTTGTTATATTTGACTTCAGATACCAAACTTCCCAATGTTTCTCTCACTTCAGTGAGAACTATCCTTTGCTCATTAATCTTTCTACTTATGTATCCTAAATTCTGGAGTGCTCCAGGATCTAATTTCTATGTCTTCTTTTGTGTATACACAGGCTTTGACTGGCATGATATGATTTTGAGTCTTTAACAACCATGTGCTAATAATACTCAGTTTTACATATCCAGACCCAGACTCTCTTCCAGACTAGATTCCTACCCATCTGCCTACAAGGTATATTCACTTGAGGTCTAATATATATCATCTTAATCTCCGTATGACCAAAATCAATCTTGGTTTTCCCTCTACAACCTCCACCAGCTTTTATATTCTGTTACCCGTTTGTGATACTCAGTTGCTGAAGAAAATTGCTTGAAGTTGGTGTTGGCTCCTTTCCCTCACATCTTAAGTCAAATCTAGTATCGAATCCTATTTTATTTACCTTCTACATATGTCTTTAATTGAAGTATTCTTTTTTTTTTTCCGAGTAGACAGCTCATTTATTAGCACTGGTGCTGTGACACGATGCTTTCAAATGGAAGTATTCTTACCACCTCACCCAGTATTTATCACTTTTTTCTAAACCACTGTCATCATACAATAATTTCTTAACCACTATTGCCTTTCCACATTAAATTTTACACATTATAGCCAGAAGGATCCTCAAAAAGTTATGTTCATAACATGCCATCTCTTCTCTAGAACACTTCATTGGCGTCCAAATGCTCTTGGAAGAAAAATCCAAATCTTTTACCTTGGTGTAAGGAGACCCTTCATGATCTATCCTGGATCTATGTTCTTAACTCCTCTCTTACTCTCCTCGTTACTCTCCAGTTACCATCTTAGTAGTCCTCAAATACAACAGGCACTTTGCATTGACTATGACTTTCAATGTTCCCTCCACCTGTTCTCTCCTGTCTAAATATACAACTTTGCTCCAGATCTTTCCCCAGTTCCGGTTACAGCTTTATGGTTAGCTCACCACCTGAAGTTATAGCACATAGCACATATAGCACATACAATTTTACTTAGTACCTTGTTCATTCATTCATTCATTCATTCATTTAAATATGTCTATACCACTGAAATGTAAGCAATGTGACACAGGAAATGTGTCAGTTTTCTTCACTATTCTATTCTTATTATTCAGATAGTGATGAACATGATATTAATCTTTCCCAAAAATGTCAAAAAATAAATGAAGTAGGGAATTTAGACAATGGTCATATCATGCAGGACCCTGATATGGAGCTTGGATTTGATTCTCAATGTGATGAAAATTTTGAAGAGGTTTCAGACATGGTTTGATTTATGATTTTTGAAGCTCATTCTCACATCCTTTGAGAACAATCTGGAAGAAAGTGAATGGAAACAGGGAACCTATTAACGTGTTCATTTAGTGATTTGGAATATTTATTTTCTTACTTGGAAAAAAATAATGTTTATGATATTCTTATACCACAATAATTTCTAAATGGATTAAGTATTAAAAATAAAACCATAAAATGTGAGAAAAAAGTATATAAATATTTTTATAAAGTCACAATAAGAAGTGGCTTTCTAAGTAAGACATCAAAGATTGGAAAAGTTAGAGAGTTTTTTAAAATAGAATTACAAGAATTTTAAAATTTCTATATGATTAAATTATCCTAAGGTAAGATAAAAAGTAAATAGTAATCTGAAAACACCTGGAATGCATTGTAAATAAAAGAAGTTAATTATATAAATATTTTAAAGATTCTTATTATTTCTAATCACTTATATACCAAAGAAAAATGATTGCAACAAAAAATAAAGGTGATTCAAAAGTTTTTAGATTTTTAATGAACATGTACAAATAATGTTAAACTTACTGCTAATTAAGATACACATTAAGATAGCAAATTGATTCTATTCCTAATTTAATCAACTTTAATTAAACAAAAATTTACTCAAATTTGTTGACAAGTTAAGAGTGAAATTAAAAATGACTTATTTACAATATAAATATAAATTGGGACAAACTTTCTGGAAAAACCATTAGTAATAAAGAAATTAATGATCAAAATTAATATAAATTTTTAAATTGCAGACAGTCTTGAACATCCGAACAATATGCTTCATCTATTATAAGAAACTTTTCTAAGGAAAAAACCCAGAAGAATGAAAAATATGTCTGTAAGAGGACATTGATCACAACAGTCTAATGGATAAATGGAAAATTAACGTATGGTTAAATTATATTAAAATTAAAATACATATTTTATAAAAAGAGTATGATAAATTATAGAAGGGGATTATATTCAACAATAATGCTTTAAAGATGAAGATGAATATCTATGTATACGAGGATAATATTCTACTCCAACCTCTATTCATTTACAAATAATATATTTTGGGTGTCTTAAAGAGAATACCTTATCAGTTTATGATCTATACTATTTTTTAAATTCAAGTATGATTAACTTATAAACTATTATATTAGTTTTAGATGTATAATCTACTATTTTTTGATGTTCTGCTGTTCAATTTATTCTACTCTTCTGTACATAGAAAGGCTCCTTTTATTTAATAGTCTTTATTTTTTTATTTTTTTAAAAGATTTTATTTATTTATTTGACAGACAGAGATTACAAGTAGGCAAGAGAGGCAGGCAGGGAGAGAGAGGAGGAAGCAGGTTCTCCGCAGAGCAGAGAGCCCGATGTGGGGCTCGATCCCAGGACTCTGGGATCATGACCTGAGCTGAAAGCAGAGGCTTTAACCCACTGAGCCACCCAGGTGCTCCCAATAGTCTTTATTTTTAGAACAGTTTTCATTTTGCAGCAATTGAGAGGAAGGTACAGAGATTTCCCATCTGCCTGCTGCACCCAAACATGCATAGCCTTGCCATTATTAATATTCCCCATCAGAGTGGTATGTTTCTCCCTGCACAGGTTTTTGTGTGGAAATAAGTTTTCAAGTTTTGTGGGAAAGTACCAAGAGGCACAACTGTAATGATATCTCATTATTGTTATAATTTGCTTTTCCCTAATGACATATGATGTGGAGCATCTTTTCATATGCTTATTTGCCATCTGTATGTCTTCTTTGGTGAGGTGTCTGTTAATATCTTTGGCCCATTTTTAAATCAGGTTGTTTGATTTATTATTGTTGAGTTTAAGATTTCTTCTTATGTTTTGAATAACAGTCTTTATCGGATATTTCATCCACAAATTTTCTTGCAGTCTGTGGCTGTTTTTACATTAATGTATAAGCAATTACTAGCGCATGTTGAAAATAAGGTGGAATATGTCATGATTAGCACACTAAAGACAGCAAACATGATGATAGTTACAATATGCTGTAAGAGAAATAAAAAATATTTACATTTAATTTTGAATAATGGGCTGAACTTCATTTTGATTGGTGAAAGGTATTCTATAGGTGGATAGCATTTGAGATAAGGTAGAAGTAAATATTCTGGGATACAGGTGTATATACACATTTTTGTCTCTAAATCATCTTAGTGCTAATAAAATGGTCCCACTATATCATTCAGATTTTTATTCTGAATATATTTATAAATTGATATAAAATATACAGTAGACAGAGACCTGTAAAGAAAGGTCAAATCTTATGGAATTCATAAATTTAAGAATGTATTTTGTTTTATTTTTGAAACTTTGGTTAGCATATTGAAGAAAACATCAGTATCAGTTATTTATCTTGTAAGTGTCATAGTGGTTAAGAAATTTTAACTTTCTTGTTTAAGGTAATTGTTTTAATGCTCTAGTGAAGAGTAGGATGTCATTTCTAGTGATATTTTGGTTATAACAGTATTCTATAGGAAGAAACAAAAACTTTGATAAAAGCTATTGAGGAGTTTAAGAACTACTATTTTAACCTCTCTGATTTCAATAAGAATGCATTTGGACTCACAGCACAAAATGATAGACAATGCATATCAATCTTTCTTTGGAAATAATATAGTAAATAGAACAAATGCATACTCCATTGAAGTAAATTTTGCTTCCCATCCAAATGTTATCTCATTTCCTCCCCACCTGACTCACCATTCTTAATCATCCTGAACAGCTCCTTAATCAATATTTCTGTTTTTCTATCTCCTCCATATCTCGTATATCATTTTTTTTCTTCCCAATATCACTGCATTGCTAATGGTGCTCATGTTTCCTCAAAAAAAAAGAAAGAGGGGGAGGGGTGCCTGGCTAGCTCAGTGGATTAAAGCCTCTGCCTTCAGCTCAGATCATGATCCCAGGGTCCTGGAATCGAGCCCCACACTGGGCTCTCTGCTCAGCAGGGAGCTTGCTTCCCCCTCTCTCTATCTGCCTGCCTCTCTGCCTACTTGTGGTTTCTTTCTCTGTCAAATAAATAAATAAATAAAATTAAAAAAAAAAAAGGGGGTGGGGAGAAAAAACAAAATAACCTCCTCTAATCTAGCCTACTCTTGAAACCCTATGAGATGACTTTTCTTTTCTTAGGATAATACAACATAAACTCCCCACTGAAGTAAAAAATGCTTTTAAGTAGAAATCATTAGACTTTTATGGACAACAATGATTTGTGCTTTTCAAAAATGGTATTTGAAATTTAAATTTAACATGGAAACATCATAGAATAAGTTTTATTACTCTAATTGGGTAAATTTCCAAATATGGTACTTATATTTCTATAAAATAGTATTTTGGAGAATTGTTTAACATATGATTTACTCAATTACTTCATAAATAAACTGCAAACAATGCTACAAGGTCATTATCTCCAACAAATATCCAAATCTGAGAAATTTCTTTAAGGTTAACAAAATTTGTTCATGTGCAAACACTTTACCAAATATATTTATGCAATCACTTAGGTACACAAACCCCTTAGCATTCTCCCACACATTTTGGATTTAATAAAATAAAAATTCAATTATTACATATGTAATGGAAATTTGATGAGGATGGGGAGAAATAATACTTGAAAAGCATTCCTTCACAATTTGGTAAAATAAAGATATTACTGAAATGGAGAAGCTGGTGAAATAATTCTAATTCCCTAAAAGTAACCAAAGCTCCAAAGACTGGTAAGCTGGGGAAAGACAAGTTGTTTTATTTTTTAATCAAATAATTTACATTATTAAAAAATGTTAACATTATTTAAATTCATTCTACTTGAATGTATGAAATATAAAAGATATACTGTTCATTTATGTTTTAAGAATGTTCAGTTCAATGTAGTAAATTATTTTAAAGCAGCTTTTTATTAATGTAGAATAGAGATACTAGCTTGAGCATTAATTTGTTCTTCTTACCTATAATGGTTTTAGATAAATTGAAAATATGTATTTAAAATGTATACTATTGTTTTTCCTACTTTTCCTTTTATTTTTAAAACAAGAGTTGCATTGCAGCAATTTCCCCCATATAATGTTCCAAATCTCAGGTTGTGGAGTTCACTTTTCTCATTTAAAGGTGTGAATATTACTGCTATAAATGGTTTAGCCATCTGTAGATCATAACACAGCTGTCTGAATTCTACCTGTGGTGGTAAGTAGCTGTCTTTCTGAATCAGCTCTTATTACTGACTGTGGTGACCTCAACTTTGTATTGATTTGGCCACCATTAAATGAAGAAGACTTCTATTATCTGCTGTCTTGCCCATTACTATGAGTTTTCAAAATATTTTCTACAATATTGGCAGCAAATAATTTCATTCTCTGAAGAATCATTTAACTTGACAGAAAGAATTTCAGAATGCAATAAGTCAAGAGGTGTATTCTTAGTTATCAAATACCTTTTAGAAGGAAAAGCATTTGTCTAGATTGACTGCCTCTTCTAGCAGAATAATTCGTGTATTTACTATATTAAAATGTGTTTTATGAAAGATATTTAACAAAAAAGATAAGTATAATATTGAAATATTTTCCATTGATATTATTTTAATTGCATTCCCATGTATTAGAAAATATCACTGTTATAATTTCAATTTATATAGTATAAAATCACTTTTTAATATCCGGTTGTTTGTATTTTTATACATGCATAGATTCTAGTAACCACAACTATAGGCAAGAAAAAAAAACAGAACAATTCCAACACTCCAAAAGAATTCTCTCATTCTGTTCCCACACTTTTCTCTTTTCTAGAATGTCAATTATATAGAATTATAGAGTACGTCACCTTTTGAGTGTGGATTCTTTGACTTAGCATAATGCTATCAAGAATTGTTTGTCTTGGCTATATAATACTCCACTGAGTGATGTAACACAGTTTGTTGATTCATTTATCCATTAATGCATATTTAGGTTGTTTCCAGGTTTTGGCAATTATCAATAATGTCACTCTAAAACATTTATGTTTAGGTTTGCACATGAACATAAGTTCATTTCTTTGAAATAAATACCTAGAAGAAATGCAAATCCCTGGTGATTCATTAGCATTTTTAAGTTTAAAAACAAAAACAAAAACTCTCACACCACATTTCAGAGAAACTGTCATTTCTTCCCCCTTATTGTTTTCTTTCCTTTTTCTCTTTTCTGACTCTAAGCATGGGGCCTGGCAGATTTCAAGTGCTAAATACATGATTGTTGAATGTAAATAAAATAAACCTTTACAAAATTTTAGTTTTCCTATCATGGTGTATTTTGCTTAATAACAAAACAGCAATGAAAAGACTTGCTTTAAGAAATTCTGTTTAAATAGGAACGAAATGTGTGTGCCTGGGTAGCTCAGTCTCTAAGCGGCTGCCTTCAGCTCAGGTCATAATCCCAGGACCCTCATCAGGCTTCCTGCTCAGCAGGAAGCCTGCTTCTCCCTCTCCCGCTCTCCCTGCTTGTGTTCCCTCCCTCCCTCTCTCTCTCTGTCAAATAAATAAATAAAATCTTAAGAGAAAATAAATAGGAACTAAAGGATTTAAAAGAATCACCACTGTGGCCAGACCATGAAGAAGAGGCTGCCAGAAATCACACTAACCTGTTAAATATCGAGAACTTCAGCAAAGCATTTTACATTCCCAGTCTGAGTGGCTTATCTTGGACTTTTACTACACTCTCTAACATCTGCCAATTTGTCATTTTGAGGAAGGACTCTAGCCCTAAAAACTAATATTTTTCTCCTCCAATTGCAACTAATTATATAGATGACTTTGGCCTCATTTTGTTTATCCAGAAAATAGGTGATTTCATCTAAATCATTTTTGTAGTTCTTTGGTATTCTAAGTACATATAAGGTTTGATGCTTTTTATTTACTTGGCAAATAAATTCCAGTCAATGAATAAAATATCATGATCTTCAAATATAATTGAATATTGTTGAATGCTGAACAATGAGGTGTTGGTATTGAGGAAAGTAAAATGATAGCTTTTGTAGAAAGAAAGAAATCTTTGGAATTAAATATGAAATTTAATAACCTGTTTGCTTCTTTTTGGCCACAAGAGCTTGGATAAGTTCATTAAGATTTTGAATATTTAGATAGTCTATATCTAAAATCGAGACAATTTGACATAAATTGTGTTGGCTACCACTAAAATTAAACATTGTTTTTCTTATATTATATGTGCCTGCTAAGTAGTGTAATGTATTGTTATGTGCATAATAATAGACACCAACAACTATTTTAATGAAATGTAAGTCCATGCCTTCTAGATATATGGCTACCAATGGTCGTTACTAAGGGTGCTCTGTAAATCTCTTAAGATTTATCTATACGGTTCTTGGTCCCTTAAGGGCCAGGTGATTTACTTTCACTCTCACCCTCTCACCACCAGGAATCCTAGCCTGCTTAAGGTCATCCTTTCTAGCTCTGTAGGTACAGCCATGTGCAGACCTTTAGCAAAATAGTTTCAAGTTCTCCAGAGAAAAATCTTGAAGCATATCTTTGCTACACCCTGTTTTGTCACATGTTGCTTTTCCAGGGTTTATTTCTGCTTACTCGGAGGCAAAATATAGTGCTGCTACTCCCTGTGATCTGGTTTAAGCCTCAAACACTCAGATTTTTTTCTTTCTTGTCTGTCATCTGCTATAAAATATGTCCCCATGGGCAATTTCAGACCTCAGGTATGCAGAGGACTTGAAAACATCCCCAGAGGCCTTGTAGTTTTCCATACAAAACTCAAAGCCATGAGGAAAAGCATATTCCAGCCAGATGAGATCTGGGCATTCCATAGGTCTTTCATGCAAATATTCAAACTAATCTTTAAAATTGCATGTATATTTAAGGTTATTGTACAGATTACATTTAATATACCTGTGCTCTCCATCTGCTATACCTCTTGGGGGAATTGACTCTGAACAGTTGGGAATTCTTTTTTATAAGCAATAGTGTTTTATAGCTCATAAAGTATGAATGAAATAAACCCTTTTAATTTTAATTACATATGAGAAATTTATATTATACAAGTTCTGGGAAAGTTATGTGTCCCTTGTTTAGGGATGATAAATTACAAAGGCAAAGACTATACACAGGTATGCACACCCCCAAATCTACTACCTTTCAGTAAATTATTCTATTCTGCTGACTTTGTTAAAGAACAAAAATTATTTTAAAAAATATGTAGCATCAATTCAGGCAGAAGAAAGATAGGAATTCTATCTTCCCATGCAGATGTCAAAAACATTTAAACGGCTGTCAGACCAGTTCAAACTGTCATCAGAAGTGACCTTAAACCAAGTTTAGTTTTTAAATGTTATAAAAAAAAAAGTGAAAAAACAACAGTGCCGTTATGCAGCTGTCTGAAATATTAAATGAAAGAACGAACATCTGTTCAGTTGCTCTTCAAACTTTAATGGTTTGGAGAGAAATTCTGTTGTCTCAGATCTTTAAGAACATCTGATGCCCATACAGCTTCAACACCTGTGAAAGATCTTCTCTGAAATCATACATTCCCACTTCAAAGTATTTGACTACTATTCTTTGCCAAACATATGCCAACAAACAACAGAACAAATTATTAATATTATTTATGATATCTAAGATCTTCTTGCAGTGTATAGTTTAGAGAGTAAAATTCTTTGGACTTTTATTCACAAAAAATATACATTTTCTTTATTAAAATTAAATTAAACATAAAATTAAACATAAATTTAATGTAAAATACTATTAAAACAGCAACCTTTAGCAAGTGATTATCAGTTTCATTTTCTGAACACTAGCAATTTAAAATTACTTGTTTTAAAAAAATTAAAAATCTATGGGTGCCTGGGTGGCTCAGTGGGTTAAGCCTCTGCCTTCGGCTCAGGTCATGATCTCAGGGTCCTGGGATCTAGTCCCACATCGGGATCTCTGCTTGGCAGGGAGCCTGCTTCCTCCTCTCTCTCTCTCTCTGCCCGCTTCTCTGCCTACTTGTGATCTCTGTCAAATAAATAAATAAAATCTTTAAAAAAAATTAAAAATCTAAATAAAATTACTTGTTTTCAGCATTAACTATACATATGGTGCAATAGTTTTAAAATGCAATCCTCTTCAATATTATTATTTTAAGAAAATTATTTAGAATTGAAAAAAAATTCTGTGCAAAGAAGTATTACGTTTATGTTAAAGAATTATGGGAAAAATTTTACCTTGCTAATATAAATAAAAACCTTCCAGAATTACATTTGCCTAGAAAAATGAACATGTATTTCCTGTTAATGTGTTTTTGAAACATATGAAACATATGCATTTATTTGAGTGAGCATACTTACACATATGTGTGTGGATTATAGATTTTTCTATATTCTAGCTAGCTATACAGTACTCTAAATTTAAAATGCAAAATCTACAATAATCTTTGGTCCAAGAGATTCCATTAGATCTACTTGTTATTTAACGGAGAAATTTCTATTTCCAGGCACTCTTCTAACCTAAAAGTACCTTCATTTTTCCCATTGAACTTTCTTTTTTTTTAAATAGTTTTACTTATTTTTTTTAAAGATTTTATTTATTTATTTGACAGAGAGAGAAATCACAACTAAGCAGAGAAGAGGCAGGCAGAGAGAGAGGGGGAAACAGGCTCCCTGCTGAACTGAGAGCCCGATGCAGAGCTCGATCCCCGGATCCTGAGATCATGACCTGAGCTGAAGGCAGAGGTTTAACCCACTGAGCCACCCAGGCGCCCCTGAACTTTCTTTGATGAGAAATTATTCAAGGAACTATTTAAAGCCAGAATTGCTTTAGGCTAAATTGTAATTTAGGCTCTTGTATGCCAATACACATGACAGTTCTGAAAAGGAAAATATAAATATTCCTCTTGAAGTACATAAATAAGATTTTAAATGTCTACCCAACTGAAAAATGCTAGTGGAAACATGGAATGTTTTATAGAGAAATTGTACCTTTACTCCAATGTCTGGACACATGAAGAACATTTCTTTGCATCAATGTGAGACAGCAAAATTAGATTTCTCCATGCCCTGAAGATGCAAGTCTGTGGCTCTTAACTCTGGCTTTACATTAAAAATTATAGCAGGAAACATTTCTAAAACCCAAGTACCCATGTTATGCCTCTGACCAATTAAACTAGAATCTTTGCCTGAAAGTAGCTTCAGGAGTTCTTGAAGCTTCAAATGTAGCTGTAATACACATCCAAGTTTAGAAACAATCTGTAAAAAATGTAAAACAATAATTGTGTATCAATTGTAACCAGATAGTCATGTTTTGTATAAATTTATGTCTATTTGTAGAACCTGCCAAAAAATGTTTTTAATTCATAAATATCTACATGGTTTTATTTTCTTGGGATCTATTTATTCTTGGTTGATGGTTTATTTTATAATTATTCTTATATAATATTTAATAGGTTAGAATAACATTTCCATCTAACTGTGAGTAAAGTTTCCTCATAAAAATGTTTATAAAAAAATCACTAGTGATTTATAAAATTAAATCTAAGAATTAGAGAGCTGAAAATAACTGAAAACCAACCTAGTCACCCTCAATACTGAGTTTTTAAATTCATATTTGTATGGTATATGCACAAGTATGTTTATAATGGCACAAATAATTCTTTTATTTTTGTTTTATTTTATTTATTTTTATTTTTTGGAGAGAGAGAGAGCACACACATCTGTGCAAAGTGGGGAGGGGGAAGGACAGAAGGAGAGAGAGGAAATGTTAAACAGGCTCTATGCCCTTGCACAGAGCCTCATTGGAGCTCTTAACTCAGGACCCTGAGATCAGGACCTAAGCCAAAGCCGAGTTGGTCGCTTAACCGGCAAGTAACTCTTAAATACATTGTTCTGTAATGCATTTATGTGATATAATCATTGAATAGTGTTACTAAATAACTTAAACAGTATAAATTCATTTTAGTAAAAAAGTAGTAGAGGATTTAGATATGTACATGAGAAATACACAGAAGCATTTTAAGTATATAATTATATAAAATCTTAATGATCAGTATGCATGAGAGGTTGGATTTTTGGATAGTTTTTCTTCATTTTATAATTTTCTAATATAATATGTATTTGTTTTTGCTTTTAAGATGATACTTTAAAATAATTTTTACATTTCACGAAACTTCAAATATAGAGTACTTCAAATCCTCAAAATGAACTACCAATTATAGCACTTTTAAATCCTCACTAATTCAGCTAATTTTGCCTGTTTTATTTTTTTTAGATTTATTTGTTTATTTATTTATTTGACAGACAGCGATCACAAGTAGGCAGAGAGGCAGGCACAGAGAGAGAAAGGGAAGCAGGCTCCCCGCTGAGCAGAGAGCCCCATGTGGGGCTCGATCCCAAGATGCTGGGATCATGACCTGAGCCAAAGGGAGAGGCTTAACCCACTGATCCACCCAGGTGCCCCAATTTTGCCTGTTTTAACCTAATTTTTGTCAGTAAATGCAGACTGTCCACAAGCAGATTGGCTTAAAAACAATAACAGATGACTATTGTTTCATGTCAGACCTTTCAGATTACTCCATTTGACTAAACCTCTGGAGGTCAGAAGAAATTTGCTGTTATTGACTATATTCTTCACATTTTGTTGCATGGACACAGGTACATTGTCAAAGATATTGAGAAATTCAAGATGCTTAAAAGAATATATATTTCCTTGAATAAACTGTGTGGTATTTTTGCCATAGTACTTTTTCTTAGGTTGTTGGAAAAGATTATGGTTTTACATTTATGATCTTGTTATCTGAGACACTGCATCTCATACCAAATTATTGTTCTATTATTGTATTGTTCTATTATGTTTTTTATATGAGTGAGTCACAAATTATTGAATAATAATTACTCTCCTCACATGGTTTTATTAGCCCTTACAAATTAAACATTTTCTAAATTAAAGAGTCTGTGACAATAACATTTTAAAAGTGGTTTGCATTTTTGTCTTTCATAATCAAAATTTGCATACTAAAATAAAGCAGAAGCAAATTGTACAATCTTTTATAAAGAGACACAAAGCTAGAAGTACTGTCAGAAAACATAGTGAACTCTGTTTTGAATTTGAACTCCCCCCAAATTCAAGGTATTTGGATTAATATTTTTTACATGTTTCTCAGAAAAGGGAAATAATCCTATCAACTAGCAATCTAAAGAGCTGCTTAATTTTACATAGCACTTGCAAATATGCTTTTATGATTGCTTAATTGTGTTTCTTTACATTTATAGTTTCAGTATTTAAATTCACTCTGTCTTACAAGGAGACAAAAAACATTGAAAATTAATTTCATATACCTACAAACCATGCTTCCAATTTCTAAAAGCTCCTTGAACATTTGTTCTATAATTTTTAAACTATTCTTTTTTACTCTTTTTTACCCTGCCTTAAATGTGGTTCAGTTACAGTGCAAAGACTAAAGATTAATAGTATCAAAGAATAAGATGCTGAATCTTCAACCTCAAATATACTGTTTTTTTCTCTAATTTAATCATAGTGGTCTTAATAAATAGGGAAAATCAGCTAGATACTGGGTGAAATACTGAAGGATTTCACAGTTCATTGTTTTTTAATCTGATAACTTTAAAGATATTATCTTGTGTTGAAGTAATCGAGGTATTCTCTTCCTCTTTCTGCAACAAAATTTGAAATACCAAACTGGCTTGTTTGCTTTATTCTCTTATTGGAATATAGATTAAGGACCTATATGCTTAATAATCACTTGTATGAAAATTTCAGAAAGTCAGGGCACCTAGGTGGCTCAGCCCTTAAATGTCTGCCTTTGGCTCAGGTCATGATCCCAGGCTCCTGGGATAGTGTGGGGCTTCTGCTTAGCTGAGAGCCTGCTTCTCCCTCTGCCTGCGCCACTCCGCCTGCTTGTGATGTCTCTCTCTTTCCCTGTCAAGTAAATAAATAAAATCTTAAAAAAAGAGAAAATCGGCAGCACCTGGGTGGCTCAGTGGGTTAAAGTCTCTGCCTTTGGCTCAGATCATGATCTCAGGTCATGATCTCAGGGTCCTGGGATCCAGCTCCGGATCCACTTCTCTGCTCAGTGGGGAGCTTGCTTTCCTTACTCTCTCTCTCCCTGCCTCTCTGCTTACTTGTGATCTCTGTCTGTCAAATAAATAAATAAAATCTTAAAAAAAAGAGAGAAAATCTCAAAATATCCAAATACTAAGACAACACATATACACACATACACTAACATGCATGCATATATGTATATAAGTAAATATATCTATTTACATATAAATTTAGCCAAACATCACATATAAATAAACATAAATCTACCATCTATCCTCTTTAAGGTTATAAATTTACGTGCATGTATGTATGCATAAACACACACACCCTCACATACATAGGTATATATGCTTGACTGCTTTATTTTTTTTGTCCTGCACAGTTTCTTGCCTTCCAGACAAACATTTTTGAATAAAGTTTTATGATTATAGTCATAAATTTAAAACCAAATACATAGAAAAATAAGCTTTCCTTTTTCTTGGCTAGAAACAACACAAGTATATGATAAAGTGGATTCTAAAGAAAACTCTCTCTTAGTTTCTGTTATGACACATACAGTTGATCTTAATCTTGTATTAAACTAGTTTTTCCTTTTTTTTTTTTGATATTTTATTTATTTATTTGAGAGAGAAGAGAGTGTGTGAGTAAGAGAGAGAGAGAATGAGAGTGAGGAGAGGTGCAGAGGGAGAAGAGAAGCAGGCTCCCCGCTAAGCAGGGAGCCCAACATGGGTCCTAATACCAGGACCCTGAGATCATGAACTGGGCCAAAGGCAGACATTTAACCATCTGAGACACCCATATGTCCCAAACTAGTTTTCCTTTCATATTTTTCCAATTAAGTTACTATTTATTTATTTATGTAGTAAAAAAATTGACAGCTCGTTATCAGATGATTTAATGTCTGCACATAGAGCACAGTATGGATTCATTCTTGGCACCTGTGATTAAATGCCATTTGGAACACATTTCCTCAAGGACACCTTGGAAGAAATTGTTTTATGTAAATTGGATATATGTACTATTTAGGGAAAATTGCGTATTGAGATCACAGAATAGCAGTACCAAAATATTTGATAATTGCTTACTATGTATTTGCAAGTACTGCTTTATTGAAACCAGTAGTATTTGGCTCTATGCGTTGTTGTCACTTATTCCTGGCACTCCCTATTTGTTGGCAGAGCTTAAGGTTTGAATGGAAAAACAATTTAGAAAACTGTCACATAAAATTGGAGAGAATTATCTAAACATAATCTAGTTAGAGCAAAAAGTTGCAACAATTAAAAAAATATATGTGGCAGCATAGCTCTCATGGAAGAAGAAAATGGTTTGCCTTCAGTGGAGTTTTACCATAAGGCAAACCTTGCTTCACTGACTATGGTGTTTTTCATATGGAAGCAGCATTTTATCCCAGTAATTAGAATGAAAATGGAGAGCTAGGAGAGTAAGATGTAGAAAATCAAAAATATACTAAACATGCAGATATTAGGCACAATTTGAGATGTTAAATTGATGATAAATTATTAAAGGAAATGTATCTAATCCAAGAAACTTGAAACTCTCAATGGCTGTGCTATACTTCTTATTATAATACACTGTTTTCTCAAGATTTAATCATAAGACTTTAACTTTATATGATATTAAAAAGTGAATTAAAATGATGACTATGTAAAAAAAGACAATGTTTGAATTTGTGGTTTTTATTGAAAATACCAAAATTCCCTTCAGTTTAATTTCCATGAAATCTGACTATTTTATAGCAGTCGGAAGTGTGATTGAGAGCTGTTGTTGCTACTTAAAAACTGTAAAATTATAGGATTTCCACAAGTGATATCCAAATTATCCAATTATCTTCTGAACACTGACTGTTAGGCAATGTTCCAAGGTGTATTGAAGGCAGCATCCTTTCATCACATTCAGGACTCCTATTTTTTTTAATATTTTATATATTTATTTAACAGAGAGAGAGATCACAAGTAGGCAGAGATGCAGGCACAGGGAAAGGGGGAAGCAGGTTCCCCACCCAACAGAGAGCCCAAAATGGGGCTTGATCCCAGGACCCAGAGATCATGATCTGAACTGAAGGCAGAGGGTTAACCCACTGAGCCACCCAGGAGCCCCTTAAATGGTGTTTTTTATATATACAGATTGAAATGGTGATACTATGGAGGAAGAGCTAACACCTCCTGTACAGGAAAAAAAAAAAAAAAAAAGAAAAGAGAGAGAGAGAGAAAGAGAGGGAATTCTCATAACACATTTTTAAGACTCTACCAATAATATAAATTTGTTTCAAGAATTAAATTTTTTGGCTATTTTTTTTCTTCAGTATAAATAAGAATTGGGTGATTATTTCCCTTTCTTCACTTCTTTGGAGGACTGAACCACTGATGTTGCTGTTGTTTTTGTTAATATTTCCTATCCTATTTTGAGAGTACACACATAACATGAGTAATATACAAGGGACTTAAGTGTATTTTGATGAAACAAAACTAGAAAGATATTTGGTTGAGAGAATGTAACTTCTAGACAGGGAATTTTCACATTTTTTATTTAAAGTAAAAGTCATCAAATATATATTGGGAAGAAAAACCATTATGTAAGCTGTGTTGTATGGAAATTTTTTTCATCTGGGTATTAAGTTCACTGAAAGAGTTTGAAGACTGGGAAAACAATGAAATGACACAACAGTAGCTTGGGCATTAATGTTCTATTTAGTAGAAATTATAAGAATCAAGAAGAAGAAAAGGGTTGAATAATATCAGGGAGGCAGACTACAGATAGGAGAACAAAAAATTTGAATTATGTCAAAATTTTCAAACTTGCATGATTAGGACAATATCAATTTCATTTAAAAATAAATATATGCATAGAAAAAAACATTTCAGAAAAGATGATGGGTTCAATTTTGGATGTGAATTTGAGACCTTTAGATAAAGACTTCTATCAGACTGTAAAATGATCATTTGAGAGTAAATCATAGTTGTAATTATAAACATGGGATTCGTGCACACATTAGTAGATTTAAAGCCCTGAAGTTGGGTAACATAGTCTAGGGGGAAATACAAAGTAGCAAAGAAGACATTAGAAGAATAATGCCTTAGAGAAAATCAACTTTAAAATATAGGAAAAAATACAGAGAGGTGTTTTGAATTCATAAATCCATATATTTTCCTGATAATTTTACACATTCATGAAGCTTCATAACCTATATATTTCATGTTTGTTTTTAATTGCAACTATCAAAGTCAGTATATTTTCATAAAAATCAGTTTACAAAAACAGCATCATCTTTTTATTAAGTTTACTATTAAAGAAATTATAGAAAACTACTAAATTGGACTTAGCAGAATTTTCCATAAACAGAAAAAGCTTTCATTACAAGTTCTTAGGCTATGACATAAATATTATAAGATATAGTTATGTGTTATTAAAAATGGAATAATAAGGCATAACAAATGTTCATATATCTCTAATTGACATACAAAAGTAAAAGCATGGTTAAGAAATTACTCAGAGGTTTAACTGGAAATTAAAAATGAGAAATCATAATATAGTTTTTATTCACTAGAATCATAATCATATTACCATAAAATTAATATAAAATTCTCCCTACCATTAGGGATTATAACTTTAAGAAATTATTGAGTTTCTATTTTAGTAATAAAAAAGCAACTAGGAATAAATTGAAGTCAAAAGATTTGTACTTTGAAAATTCTAAGACATTGAAAAAAGAAATTGAAGATTATGGAAATAAATGGAACTATATACCATGCTCATGGATTAAAAGAATTAATATTGTTTAAATGTTCATATTACCCAAAGCAGTTACAGATTGAATGCAATCCCTATCAATTACAGATTGAATGCAATCCCTATCAAAATACAAATGGCACTTTTTAATTGAACTAGAAAAAAGAATCCTAAAATTTGTATAGAATCACAAAAGACCCCAGTAGCTCAATCCATCTTGAGAAAGAAAAGCGAAGCTGGAGGTATCACTCTGCTTGATTTCAAACTATCTTGCAAAGCTATATTAAACAAAAAAGTATGGTACTGGCACGATAATGACACAGATACAAAAATAAATGGAATAAAATAGAGAGTTCAGAGATAAACCCACATATATACCATGAAATAATCTATGACAAAGGAGGAAAGAATATACAATGTGGAAAAGACAGTCTTTTCAATAAATTGTGTTGAAAAAACTGTTGACAACCAAAGAATGAAACTGAACCATGATCTTACACCATAGACAAAAATACGTTCAAAACAGATTAAAGGCTTGAATGTAAGACATACAACCAGAAATCCCCTAAAATAAAACATAGGCAGTCATCTCTTTTACATCAGTCTTAGCAATATTTCTTTGGATCTCTCTCCTCAGACAAGGGGAACAACAGTTAAAATAAATAGGATCATATCAAACTAAAAACTTTTAAAAACAGTGAGAATAAAAACAGAACAAAACAAAACAGGAACAAGCCTAAAAGGCAACCTACTGAATGGGATAAAACATTTGCAAATCATACATCTGATAAGGGGTTAGTAGCCAACATATATAAAGAATTTACACAGCTTAATACAAACAACCCAATTTTTTAAAAAAATTGGCAGAAAGCTTGAATAGATATTTTTTTTTCCGAAGAAGACGCAGATGGCCACATGGATAAATGCTCAAAATCAATAATCATCAGGGAAACATAAATAAAAACTACAATGAAATACAGTTTATATCTGTCAGAATGGCTATTACAAAAAAGACAAAAAAGTAATTAATGATGGTGAGAATGAGGAAAAGGAACCCTCATACAGTGTTAGTGGAAATGTGAATTAATGCAGCTACTATGAAAAATAGTATGGAGTTTCCACAAAAAATTAAAAATAGAACTAGCACCATATGTTCTAGGAATTCCACTTCAGGGTATTTTTCCAAAGAAAATGAAAGCACCAATTTGAAAAGATATATTTATCTTTATGTTTATTGCAGAATTATTTATAATAACCAACATATGGAAGCAATCCATCAATAGATGAATTATGCATTAATAGATGAATGGACAAAGAAGATGGCATATATACATGCATACATACAATGGAATAATACTCAGCCAATAAAAAAGGGTGAGATCTTGCCATTTATGACAACATGGATGAACCTAGAGGATATTATGATAAGTGAAATAGGTAAGAAAATGACAAAACCATATGATTTTACCTATGTGTGGAGGCTAAAATATGAAAAAAAATGAACAAACAAAACAAAAAGAAACAAACTCCTAGATACAGGAAACTGTTGGTTTTTAGAGGGGGATATGTTGGGGAATGGGTAAATAGATGAAGGAGAGTAAGAGCAATTAACTTTCAGTTATAAAATAAATAAATTATGGAGGTGTAATATACAGCATAGGGAATATAGTCAATAATATTGTAATAAATTTGTATGGTGATTGATGGGAACTAGAGTCCCTGTGGGGACTATTTAATAATGTACAAAACTTTCAAATCACTATGATGTACACCTACAACTAATAAATTATGTTTCAATAAAAATATAAATATAAAAATAGTAGTCATCTTTGAGAATTTGGAAAAAATACTGGAACTAGTTGGTATCTGGTTTTCTTTTAAACTATAAGGCTTACAAAGACTTTATTGAGTTCTGTAGTTGAAAATGTCATTTCACATTTAATAGCCATGATGGAAGTCCTAGATGACATTTATCCACCATGGATACCTTTGAGTCATATTTATCCCACTGTCAAAAAATATTTACTTTTATCATAAGCTTGTCACTCCACTGCATTAAATGCATGAAAAAGGTTTAGAAATCATGAAATCTTTTGTAAATATAATGGCCCTTGATATTTTGTAACTACTTTGTTGTAAAATATTTTTAAGCCAAATATTGATTCTAAAATATCGTGAAACAAGAAAAGTGAAAGAGGGAAATCTAAATTTGAAGGTAGTAGGTTTTGTTTTTGTTTTTGTTTTGTTTTGTTTTGTTTGCTTATTGATAAGACAATTCATCCTGACACTAGTCAGTTTTACAACCTAGGGTTGCATAGTTGTATCTGTCTCTTCGACAGGGTTATAATTACCTCAAGTACATAGAATATTTCTTTTATAGACTGTAAATACCAGAAGAAAAACTCTTTTTAATGGAAATAACTACTTGAGAAAATGACCCTGAGAGTATAGAAGGGTAACAGCCCTGTGTGCTCTTGATCTAGGTGTAGTCTGCTTTTCAACAAATAAATAATTAGGAAAAACATAAAACAGTGAGAAAAGGGAGAGCAGCTTAACCAACAACAAGGGGCCAAATGAGCCTGTTAATGAAAACATTTGACAAATATTGCCTGTATACCCATTTATCCTAGCTTGCCTCAGAAAAAATTATATACCTGATGTTTTGAACTTTGGTACTTTTTTTTCAAGTTTTATTGAGAAATAATTGGCATGTATCACTGAATAAGCTTTAGGCATAGAGCATGATGATTTGATTTACATATATTGTGAAATGATTATTGAAGTAGGTTTAGCAACATCCATCACTCATACAGATAAAATAAGAAGGCAGGAAAGAAGAAAAGAAAAAAAGAAACAAAAAATCCACGTTATGAGAACTCTTTGGGTTTATTCTCTTAAGTTTCCTTAACTTATCATATAGCAATGTTCTGTGAAGTGTGTAAACCTGGTGATTCAGACCTGTACCCCTGGGGCTAATAATACATTATATGCTAATAAAAATTTTAAAATAAAACTTATCATATAGCAATGTTAATGATAGTCATCATGTAGTACATTACATCCTCAGTATTAATTACCTTATAACTGGAAACTTTTACCTTTTGATCACCTTCCTCCAGTTGCCCTTATACCACCCTCTGCTGTCTTGTAATTTCATGTCTGATGTCTTTCTCTGAGTTTTTCTTTTCTTTTCTTTTTGTTTTTTAGATTCTACATATAAGTGAGATCATACAATATATGTCTTACTCTGTCTGACCTGTTTTACTTAGCAAGGTTCCTCCATGTTGCCCCAGATGGTAGGATCCCTTATTTTTTTAATGGCTGGAAAATTGTCCAGTGTGTGTGTGTGTGTGTGTGTGTGTGTGTACTATATATCACAACTTCTTTATCAATTCATCTATCAGTGGACATTCATATCGTTTCCATGTCTTGCCTATTGTAAATAATGCTGTTATGAACATAGGAATGCAGCAATCTTTTTGCCATAGTGCTCTCATTTCCTTTGGATATACTCCCAGAAGTCAATTGCTAGATCATTTGGTGGTTCTATATTTAATATTTAGAGGATCCTTCATACTGTTTTTCACAGTACCTATTCCAATTTTCAATACAACTGTGCACAAGGGTTTCATATTCTTCATATTTATGCCAGAATTTGTTATCTCTTGTTTTTTTTGATGATGGGTGTTCTAACAGACCTGATGTAATAGCTCGTTTTGGTTTTAATTTGAATAACTTATGACTAGTGATGTTGAGCATCTTCTCAAGTACTTTTTGGTCTTTCATATACCCCTTTTGGTGAAATTTCTATTCAGGTCCCTTTTCCATTTTGCGATTGGGTGTTTTATATGCTATTGAATTATATGAGTTCTTTCTGTATTTTCTATGAATTCTTTATACATTTTGGATATGAATCCTTTATAAGATATGTAGTTTGCAATTATTGCTCATTCCACTGGTTGTCTTTTCACTTTATTGATGCTTGATATTGCTAGGCAGTTTTTTTAAAATTTGATGAAGTGTCATGTGTTTATTTATTTATTATTTATTTATTTTTTAATTTTGTTGCTTGTGCTTTAGGTGTCATATCCAAAAAATCATTATCAAGGCCCATGTCTGCTGCCTCCTAATGGCACACAGAAGAAGAATGAGGCACAAACAAGTCAGCTGCAAGAGAATGAAAGCAAGGGACAACAGTAAAAAACAAACAAACAAACAAACAAAAAAACTGTAACCCAGAACAACTTCTCAGTCTCATATTTATTAAAAAGTGAATAGCAATCAATAAAGCTGGAGTAGATTACACATTGACCATGAATCTTGCACATAAATGAGAAGAAAGGCAAAACATGTCTGGTCACATAGTAAGTGACCTACAGTTAGCAAGCTCAGATGAAAAGATTGTCTAACTAACTGCTGATGATCTCCAGGGAAGGGTAGATAACAAAAAAATGAAGCAGAAGCATGTGTAGTTCTACCCTGAGTGAGCCAGGCATCCCCAGCTGTTGGGCTTCAAGGACAACTATTGTCCTCCTCCCCCCAGAGGCCTGTTGCCAGTACATGTTTTTCTTAAAACTATATCTAACCATGCTTGGTAACTAGTATAATTTCTCATAGGTTATATTTTATGCTGTACGTTGTTCTGAGGGATGGTGACACTTGTCAAAGAGCCTTATTCTTAAGTTTTCTTCTAATAGATTCATAGTTTCAGGTCTTACATTAATGTCTTTAATCCATTAAGTTAATTTTTGTAAGTTATATGAGATAACAATTTAGTTTCATTCTATTTTTTTAAAGGAAGTGGACTTCTTTTTTTTTTTTTCTTAAGAGTTTTATTTATTTATTTGACAGACAGAGATCACAAGTAGACAGAGAGGCAGGCAGAGAGAGAGGAGGAAGCATGCTCCCTGCCCAGCAGGCAGAGAGAGAGGAGGAAGCATGCTCCCTGCCCAGCAGAAAGCCCAATGCCAGGGCTCAATCTCAGGACCCTGAGATCATGACCCAAGCTGAAGGCAGAGGATTAACCCACTGAGCCACCCAGGTTCCCTAAGATCTTTTACTTCCTTGTTTAAACTTATTCCTAAGTATTTTTTTTTCTTTTTCTTTTTCTTTTTTAAGATTTTATTTATTTATTTGACAGACAGAGATCACAAAAAGGCAGAGAGACAGGCAGAGAGAGAGAGGAGGAAGCAGGCTCCCTGCTGAGCAGAGAGCCTGATGTGGGGCTCGATCCCAGGACCCAGGAATCATGTCCTGAGCTGAAGGCAGCTTTAACCCACTGAGCCACCCAGATTCCCCAGTATTTTATTGTTTTTGATGTCAACATAAAGGGGATTAATTTTTTTCAGAAAATTAATTCTTAATGTGCAGAAATGCTACTGATTTTTGTATGGTAGTTTTGCCTGCTGTGCTTTACTGAATCCATTGATTAGATCTAAAAATCATTTTGTTGTGTCTTTAGGAAGCTGTTTCAAAAAATAGAAACAGAAGGACAACTTCCAGACTCTTTTTGTGAAGCCAGCATTGCCCCGATCCCCAAACCAGGCAAAGACCACACCAAAAAGGAGAATTTCAGACCAATATCCTTTATGAATATGGATGCTAAGATTCTCAACAAGATCCTAGCTAATAGGATCCAACAGTACATTAAAAAGATCATCCACCATAACCAGGTGGGATTTATCCATGGGATACAAATGTGGTTCAACATTCACAAATCAATCAAAGGGATAGAACAAATCAATAAAAGAAGAGAGAAGAATGACATGGTTCTCTTAACTGATGCAGAAAAAGCATTTGACAAGATACAGCATCCACTCTTGGTTAAAACACTTCAAAGTATAGGGATAGAGTGAACATTCCTCAACTTCATAAAATCTATCTATGAAAAACCCACAGCAAATATCACCCTCAATGGGCAAAAGCTGACAGCGTTCCCTTTGAGATCAGGAACAGGACAAGGACGTCCACTCTCGCCACTGTTGTTCAACATTGTACTAGAAGTCCTAGCAACAACAATCAGACAACAAAAATAAAGAAAATGTATCCAACTTGGCAAAGAAGTCAAACTCTCTCTCTTTGCAGATGACATTATACTTTATATGGAAAACCCAAAAGACTCCACCCCAAAATACTAGAACTCATACAGCAATTCAGTAATGTGGCAGGATACAAAATCAAGGTACATAAATCAGTTGCTTTCTTATACAATAATAATGAAAATGTAGAAAGGGAAATAAGAGAATAAACTCCATTTACTATAGCACTAAGAACCATAAGATACCTGGGAATAAACCTAACCAAAGAGGTGAAGGATCTGTACTCAAGGAATTACAGAACACTCATAAAAGAAATTGAAGAAGACACAAAAATTCAATCAAAGTGAATGTACAAACTATGCTGATTAAAATACCTTTGAGCAGTTGCTTTGCATATGTTCATTTAGAAAAGAATAAAATAAAAGTATTAAAATCTTGCACTGATATTGATACACTTCAACAACATTGGCACATCATATATTTTTATTCAATTTACTTGAAATTTTTGCAGCAACAATTTTGAAGAGCTATACAAATCCAGATCTTTTAATCTACTGAGTTTTTGTCACTCTCATTAATATATAAACCTAGGATGTGTTCAAGATAGGGAAAAATATATATCCAAAGAGATGTTCACTTACCATTCTTTATAAATGTGAAACAATAAAAGATAAACTATAAATAAAATTAAATTTTCAAGAATAAGAGAGTAGTGTATTTTTTTCTGGCTGTTTTTTACAAATGGGAGATATGAGTATTTGCCCACTGATGAAGCATAGCAAAAGGAAGAAGAAGAAGAAGAAGAAGAAGAAGAAGAAGAAGAAGAAGAAGAAGAAGAAGAAGAAGAAGAAGAAGAAGAAGAAGAAGGAGAAGAAGGAGGAGGAGGAGGAGGAGGAGGAGGAGGAGGAGGAGGAGGAGAAGAAGAAGAAGAAGAAGAAGAAGAAGAAGAAGAAGAAGAAGAAGAGAAAGAAGAAGAAGAAGAAGAAGAAGAAGAGAAAGAAGAAGAAGAAGAAGAAGAAGAAGAAGAAGAAGAAGAAGAAGAAGAGAAAGAAGAAGAAGAAGAAGAAGAAGAAGAAGAGGAAGAAAGAGGTGGAGGAGGAGGATAAGGATAAGGAGGAGGGGAGGAAGGGGAGAAGAAGGGGGAAGGAGGGGAAGGAGAAAAAGATGAAGAAGGAGGAGGAGGAAGAGGAGAAGAAAGGAGGAGGAGAAGAAGGAGGAGGAGGAGGAAGAGAAGAAAGAAAAAACAAGTTCTCTTAGGAGTGGTGCATTCAAGATGCTTGAATTCAAGGTTAATTAGACTAATTAGATTTATTTTATATTCTAAAACAGAATGCACAAATTTTTTTTTGTATTTTTCCCAATATTCTTTTCTATAGGAAAAATAGTTTTCCCTCCATCTGAGTTGTTTCCAATTGCAAAACATTGTAAAATATATATTCCATAATAGAAATTGATAAAATATATACTTTATTGATAAAATAGATATTTTATTACATTTATGGAATGAAATAATGAATACTTATCTATATATAGTATAATAATATCTAATGACATTGAAATATGTGACCATATTTTCTTAAGTATAAATTAAAGGTATATCATCACACTTAATTTTGATCACATTTTTGTTGACAAGAAATTTAAGAAATATGGCTATTTGGATGTGGCTGTCCATTTACTACACAACATTGTTAAGAATAAATCATCTCTGACAAGTACTCTGAGTTGGAGGACTTTGCTATCCACAGGACCTGCTATAGAATTTGCAGGCTTAGAGCAAAATGAAACTAAATGAAACTGCAGACCTCCTTTTTCAGAAATTATTAAGGATTTCAATACAGTAGAACATAAAACCAAACATTGGTCCCACAGGCAAGGTCCATATGATACAATATTAATAATAATACTCAAGTGGATTTTTGAAGCTTGAAAAACATGATAGCCCACACAAATTGAAGTAGAACTAGCAAAACTGCAATAGCTAACCATGTGGGTATAGATCAAAAGTTTTAGAAAAATAGGAATTTGAGAATGGGTATATTATGCAAGACAAAAAAACAAACAAACCCAACTTGTTTCTATGTTCCATGCGAGGACTCAGAGTTTGCTTCCTTTACCATAGGAATAAGGAATGTTCCATTAAACCTGGCGATTCACAGACATGTACCCCTGGGGATAAAAATTTGTTTATAAAAAATAAAAATAAAAAAATAAAAAAAAAAAGGCTACAGGCCAGGGCTCATAATAGGAAATCCTGTTAAGGAATTGTGCTTCCTGTTACTAATGCAGATGATAAGATTTCAAAATAATAGAGGCCAGGTATTGGCCTTTAACTGTCAGGTAAAGATGGATAAATGTATTTTATTTTTTTAAGATGTATTTATTTATTTTAGAGAGGGGGAGGTGCAGAGGGAGAGGAAGAATATCAAGCAAACTTCCCACTGAGCATGGAGCCCACTGGGGCCTCAATCTTACAACTATGAGATCATGACCTGAGCTGAAATAATAATTCAGACTCTTAACCAACTGAGCCACCCAGGTGTCTGTGGATAAAATGTATTTTAATAAATGACAAGTTTGAACTAGTGGTTTGGTGTTTCTGGCCTTCAAGGACTTAAGCAGATACTTGAGTATAGTGCTCTTAGGGGCAAGAAAAATGGCTTGTTTGATGAATCCAAAGAAATAGGGAAGTAGACACCTAGCCCAATACAAGATCTCTATAAATTTATCATAGGAGACACATCATGGATGTACACTCTGTCTCCTTTCCACTTCTGCTATGCTTATATTTAATTTCTGGAACTAATTTTTTAAAAAGTTTTCCTTCTCCTACAAGAGCTGAGATGTTCTTTAAATGTTTCCTCAGAAGCCTGGCTATTACAGCATCTGTGCAGTTGATGAATAATAATAATAATGATAATAATAATATAAATAATAATAATAGAAGCTCAGATCATCACATTTTATTCTTATTCAAAGCTTTCTGAAGTTATTAAAAAGCTTAGATAAGTCTAAAATTCTTAAATTACATTTGAACTATAATTTCCAGTGCTGGAACTCTTGAAAAACACAATATTTCACTTTTCATCTAGAATTAGTTGCACCATAGATCGGAGTCTTTCTACTTCAGATGCCACGGTCCCTCAGTGCTTAACACTACCTTAACTTACACCAGTAATGAAATTCTTTTCTCCATCTCACACACTAGTGAGTGTTCTACTTCCAGAATCTCATCTTGGAAGCCAACTTTCTATATTTCTTATATAAAGCATCAAAATGTTTCTTCCTAAAGCAGGGATTAGAAAAGGAATTGGCTGTAGTTAATTTGTCAGATGATCCCAAAAAGCAGGATTTAAGGAACAGGCAAATTGAGGAAGGAAAATGCATTGCTGTAGGCATTGTTAACCTTTACCCCTGCTGGTTTGTTATTACCCCTAAGGTGTCTATCAAATGCAACAAGAATTGTTGACCTAAAGCAGAAAACTATGAAGCATCTATGACATCCATCCCATTATTGAAAGTTTCTCTTCGGGGTAATCCCTATATTTTCTGCCTGCCCTTAACCATGGATTAGACTCATGCTGATCTAGAGTTGGCTATGAATCAGAAAGCAGAAGTCGTGGTGCACACTTGAGATGTTAGTACCATGAAGTGAATCTGATCTCTCAAAAGACTGACCACCACAGCTGAAACTGAAATTAGATTGGACTGGAAGGCTGTAACCCCTATTATAACCAATTATATCTGTTCTACCTCACTTTCAGTATTCTAAGGTTGTTTTTGTCTGTTTGTTTTTTATACCTCACTAAATTCTTTTTAGCTCTTCTCCTATTCTTGTTTTTTCTGGGTTAATGCCATTTGATTCCTTTACTTTTGTATTACTTGGTGTTTTTGGAATGAAAAGAGGTAATTGTAATAGTAGAGATAATGAAGAACTATGTATCTCACTGTATATTTTGGGAAAGGTCCTTCAGGATTTTAACCCATTTCTTCAGAAGCCTTTTATAGGTGTGCTGTAAAATATTATGTGCTAATACAGTTAATTATCAAATACTAATATTTACAATCTAGATTCTGCTGTCTAAAAAAAAAAATCAAATAGTTCATTCAATTTACTCCCAAATACAACCCAAACATACATCATCTCTCACTATAAAAATAAACAGAAAATAATTTAGATTTTACACTGATGGATTTATTGTTCAGGAAACAAAGTGCCATTTTATAAAGATAAATTTAAATTAAATAATTTATAAAGATAAATTTAAATTCAAAATATATATAAAAGTTTTTAAATGACCATTCTAATTTTGTCTTATATAAAAACATATTTTGTAACTGTTACATAATGCAAAATTATTCAAGATGAGAAATGCTATTTTTGCTCAAAATCACTATGACCTAGTTCATTGTGCTCTGAGAGGAACAATTTTCAGAAATATAAAATATATTTCTATGAAGTTATAAAGTTAAATTTATGGAAATGATTTGTAATTTATTGAAATACATTTGACACTGTACGTTTGTTAAATATCCAGTGGAAATATTTTTCTTTACATTGTTTTAGAACAGAGAAAATGCCTCAGGGGAATTACCAAACTTTCTCTCTTCAACTGACAAATAATTTTATGGCAATAGCTATTAAATCTCTTAAAAACATCAATTTTATATCAAGCCCTATCAACTAGATGATTTTAATAAAATGTTTATTGTTATTTTTGTTTCTAAAGGCCATAAAACTCAAATATGAAGTAAAACAAAGGAATTGTGTTGCTAACAAAACAATGAATAATTTCACTGAACTGTCTTGTTAAATATCTTGGGCTTGACACATTGTTGATTATAATGACAGTTTACATGGAATTATAATACATGCTCACTTTGGCTGATATTACATATTATCAGAATGTTACAAGCAAGAGAATGTTAAAAATTCATGCCAAACTAAATATTGTATGGGAAGAAATTTATTAAGATTTGCACTATGATTTTTAATATACAGAAATGCTATTAATTAATTATGGAAATACACATTGTATAATCTTACCTTGCTAAGGATTTCAAAAATACTAAACAACTAAACAAATACATCAGAAATAAAAATGTTTGCGAGGCACCTGGGTGGCATGACAGTTAGGCCTCTGACTCCTTGTTTTGACTCAGGTCCTGATCTCAACATCATGTGATCAGCTCTATGTGGGCTCTACCTCAGTGTGGTCTGCTTGAGATTCATGCTCCCTCTCCCTCTACCCTTCCCACACATGATCTCTCTTTCTCTCTTTCTGTCTGTCTTTCTCTCTCTACCAAATAAATAAATAAATATTTAAAATTTTTTAAAAAAAGTGTTAAGGTGCCTGGGTTGCTCAGTTGATTAAGTATCTGCCTTTGGCTTGGGTCATGACCTCAGGTTCTGTGATGGAGCCCCATATTGGGCTCTCTGCTCAGTAGGAAGTCTGCTTTTCCCTCTCAGTCTCTCCCTCTTTGCTCTCCCTCTCTCTCAAATGAATAAATAAAATCTTACAAATGTAAAAAGAAAGTGTCTGAATTCATGACTTATCATTACTTATTGTGGCAGGTTGGGTTCTCCAGGTAGCAGACTCAGAGACAGAAAATAACACATGGAAGTTTATTCAGGAATATTCTTAAGGTAAAAATCTCTGAAGGTGAATGAAAAGAAGCAAGATTGGGCAATACGGGAAGTTAGGTTGCATTACACTCTTTACAAAAGCCTCTGTCAGTTTCAGGGGTATTGCTGAAACTGGGATGGCTCATTCAGAGTAATTCTGAACAGGGGTGAGAGGGCTAGCCGTTTGTGTGCTCATCTAAATTTGCCATTGGTACTCATCTAAAGACAACATAACCTTAAACAAAGCTATTTTCCTTAAGTGAGACAAATTGGAGTGCTCCAAAGACATTAAGGGGGAGGGGAGATGCCATTTTGTTCCTGTAAAGGAATCTGGTAGTGCATCACACAATCCATTTTGAGACACTGGAGTAGAACATATAGGAGTTCCAGAAATGTAGTGTTCTATTTTCCTAAGACAGCAAGTTTAGTGGGAACAATCATGTCCCCTGCTACTGTAGTTGGGTTCTGGGATTAACTGGCATGCATCCCTTCCTACTATCTCCCTCCCTATTATCTATTCTAGGTTCCTGTCAGACTCAAGTAACAATTCTGCCAGTATCAGTGGTTACCTGGGGATGTGATCCAGAATCTCATTCACCAGTGGAAGAATATAATATTTGTAGCATGTCCAGCTGGTTCTGGTCTTTTTGGATGTTAAGACAGAAGGTGGAAGAATCAACATAGCTCCAGGCAAAATTATAAATGAATACTGAGGTCTGTTCCAAGTAAATACAAACTGTCTCAGATCCTCTTTTCTGATAGAAATGGAAAAGAACCAATTTGCCAGATCAATGGCTACATACCATGTACCAGAGGCCATGTTAATTTTCTCTAGCGAATATATCACATCTGGCACAGCAGCGGCAATTGAGTTATTACCTCGCTGAGTTTGCAGTTATCCACTGTCATCTTGCATCTGTTTTTTGTTTGTTTTGTTTTGTTGTTGTGTTGTGTTGTGTTGTGTTGTTTCTGGAGACAGATGGTAAATGGAGAAATGATGAATTCTTGGATCCTTTAGGTCTTTAAGAATTGTACTAATTTCTGTTATTTCCCCTGGGATTCGATATTGTTATTTATTTATTTTATTGGTTGTGGAATAGTATGTTTTTAATAATCCTATTTATTTATCTTGTCCTGAAAACAAACATGAAGTTTCTGAATTAGAGATCAGACATTATTACAGCACTAACAGCACTGGTTTCCTGTACCTCAGTCCCCTAGGATGATTCAATGAGGGCAGTTGTCACCTGCACAAAGGAAAGGAGTCCAGAAATCATGCATCTTAGAGCCTATGCAGGAACCCATTTATACTACCCCTACTGCAGTTCCCAAAAAACATGCCTCAGAAAGGTAGACCTTCTTGGGGTGCCTGGGTGGCTCAGTCAGTTAAGCATCTGCCTTCAGCTCAGGTCATGATCCTAGGGTCCTGGGATCAAGTCCCTCATCGGGCTCCCTCCTCAGTGGGGAGACTGCTTCTCCTTCTTCCTCTGCCATTCCCCTCTGATTGTGCTCTCTGTCAAATAAATAAAATCTTAAAAAAAAGAAAGAAAAGAAAGAGAGACCTTTTCAATGTAAAAAAATCCTCCCTTAGAAAAGAAGAGAGAATCATGTTTTAGAACATTTTGAAATATAAACAAATGGTTCAGAGTTGTATTACCTTTAAAATGTAATAACATACCTAGATATATAATACCTTTGGAATGAGAAAAACAAATAGTTCTGTAGGAAATGGCACATCCTTTGTCTTAATAGCATTTCAATTGTCTTTTCTCAGAAAGTCCTGACAAGCAGAAACATGAAAATATTTTCCCCACAGGAATAGGTAATTTTTAGTGTTGTATGTGGGCTTTGCTATGAAAGCTCTTGCCCCACAAGGCAAGAGACAAATAGAAAATCCTTTCAATTACACAGTGTGTCTATTCCACTGCATATTTGGGTATTGTAGAGATAGCCATGTTTTGCAGACCCAGTGGATTCACCCACCGTTAGCCTGATCCACACCATATGTTTATATATCTATATGCCTCATATTTATCCACTCTAACTGGAACTCAGCATAATACTCTGGTGTGCAACAACATATTATTAATGGTAAAATTGAAATCTGAGCAAATAGCCATAGGTCATTTTGAGAAAGGAATGGTGGGATAATTACCATGCACAGGGGTCATAGTGTAATTTTTCCTCCTGAAGACCCAGACTTTTCCTTAATCATTGTATCCTATGTATGAATATTAGCTCAAACTTGAAAATTAGGCAAGTAGTAATGGCACTTTATTAAGTAATTGCCCTTAGTAATCTGACTGTTTTTCATTATATAAACTGAGCATTATCCCTAGTGACTGCCCACTTATTTTTTTCCCATAAGGAAGCCATGTTTTATTAAACAATTTCATGACACTAATGAAGCAGTCTCCCACATTGCCACTTATGAACATTTTCTTTATTTGACTTCTGTTGATTAAACATTGACAGTAGTTGAGAGGTACCAGCTCTTACTAGAAAGGATTAGAACTTTACTATAAATTCAGTGTTTAGGAAAATCTGGAGATGCAAAATTTGGGAGCAAATCAATGCAAAGTTTCCAATCCCATGTGGCAGGACCTCATTCTTCCTCAGCAAGGTCCTGATCTTGTCATTTCAGATATATATAATTTGGAAGAGGAAATCTCTATGGAGCTCTGCTACTTCAGTTATGAAGTTCTCAGGTTTTCTTCCTCCTGGTTACAGAAATTGAGAGTCTTTTTTATATACTAACAAGAAGTCCTTCTGGCTTTCATGTTAAGGACTTAATAACTCATTTATTTCTTCTCTTGTTTCAAAGCATCAATTGTGCTGAGCAACAGCAACTCAATTTCAAAGTGCTCATAGTTACTAATTCTTTATTCTTCTCTAATATCTTAAAATCTTCTCATTTTGTATCTGCTAGTAAGTCCCCTAATAGAATATCACTCTAGTTTATCTCTTGCAAATAGAGAACAAGGACTGTGACACCATTTCAATGAAGATTTCAGGTGGCATCAAGGGCAGCTCTGCAGATAAGAATTATTCTGAGTTGTAGGCAAAAGGACTTGGCATCCACACCCTTGGTATCAACTGTTCACTATTTTGAGTTATTATTTCAAGAGGGCATGATCTTGGGTGAGACAACTCTTTTTAGATGAAGCATTTATTCAAGAAAGCTGAGAGTCATGGGCTGACTGCAGACAACACTCAGCAGGTAGGGGAAGATATTCTGAAGAAGGATTTGGTTAATGCAGCCTAGCAGTTATTGTATCTGCTAATATAGAATGGGTTTTCCCTGTTTCATATTTTTTAAAGATGAATTTGATATTTACTCCTTAGGTCAGCTATTGTCAGTACAGAGCTTCTTAAGGGTTACACTGTGTTCCCTCAAAAATGTATGTTGAGGGGCACCTTGATGGCTCAGGGTGTTAAGCCTCTTCCTTTGGCTCAGGTCATGATCTCAGGGTCCTGGGATTGAGCCCCACATAGGGCTCTCTGCTCAGCGGGGAGTCTGCTTCCCCCTCTCTGCCTGCCTCTCTGCCTACTTGTGATCTCTCTCTCTTTGTCAAATAAATAAATAAAATCTTAAAAAAAAAAGGTATGTTGAAATCCTAATCCTCAATCCTTAGATTCTGACTGTTCTGGAGATAAGGTCCTTATAGAGACAGTCAAATTAAGATGATGTCATTAGCGTGGGCTTTAATCCAATATGATCTGTGTTTTTATACAGATAAGAAATGTGGACATAGAGAAATGCACAAGAAAAGATGATGTGAGGGGATGTAGGGAGAAAGCCATATGAGGAGGGAGGTTTGGAGTAAGAGATCTTCAATCCAAGGAACCCCAAAGTTATATATATGCTACATTATTCGGGAGCTTGGGTGGCCCAGTCATTAAGTGTCTGCCTTTGGCTCAGGTCATGATCGCAAGGTCCTGGGATCGAGCCCCACACTGGGCTCCCTGCTTGGCTGGAAGCCTGCTTTTTTTTCCCTATCCCACTCCCCCTGCTTATGTTTCTTCTCTCACTGTGTCTCTCTCTGTCAAATAAATAAAATCCTTTAAAAAAAGAAACTACATTATTAAACAATATAATGAATATTCTATGTAATATAATGAAATATATTTCCAGGAATGATTATTTAAATAATACCATCACAACTAGGATCCCATTTGTCAGAGATAGTCTTTGCTAACAATTTAGTGTGTACACTTATAAAATTGTTCCCATGCTCACATGCATATATGTGAATTATATATTTCTTGTATTCCAAACTATGATAACAATAAACATATAAACAGAAGTAGCACAGCATGATTATGAGACAATTCTGAAGCCAAAATGCTTAGTTTTAAATCATATTTGTCCCCCTTTCTTTATCTGTAAAATGAGATAGATAATAAGTGCATATAGTTTAAAAATATATATATATATAATTTTATATAATATAATTGTATAGTGTACATTTAATATATGTAATATACACATATGCATATGTATGTATATATATACATGTACATATGTACTAAGCACTAGATCAGTGCTTAATACATAATAACTATAAATTGCTGTGAATCTATTATTCTGTACACTTGCTTTCTTAGTTTCATAGACAACTTTCTGTCAAAATGTATAAATGTATCTAAAAATAAATAATCTTAATTATCACATCCTGAAAAGCACCCCAATTAAATAATGTTCATATAAAATTACCAAGAAATTATATAAAATCAAGGGCAATGTACTCTTGAGATTCTTTGGTTTTCTTTGTGAAACTATCTGACCTATTGTAAAAAGAGGACTCTTTTCTGATAATGAGCTAACAAAAATAGTGATGGGTTCTGCTAGATGAATTACAAACAGAATTTGTGAGGCAAAATATTAAAAATTTTAAGCTTCAACATTAGCTATTCATATTATAAATAAACACATGGGGAACATATCACAGTATAAGTAAATCTCTTCTAAAATATAAACAATAGAGATTTGGGGAACTAGGGTAGATTTGTATCCAGCCGAATGCCTGCCATGGGCCATTTCTGTGTCTCTCCAAGGCTTGGGTGCTGGACCTGCATTCCTTACCACCTGGCCACAGTCTTGTAGCTTGGGGATAGATAGATACTAAATTAATATATAATCTATATATCATCTATATCTATACTTCTATCTATCTATTATCTATCTATATTATAGTTCTATCACCTATCATCTATCTATCTATTGAAAGAGATTTATAAAGAATCGGCTCATGTAATTATGGAGGGGAAGTTCCACCGTCTACTGTCTGCAAGCCACAGACCTAGGAAAACCAGTGGTATCAGAGATGTAGTGGCAAATTCAAGTCTGAAGCCTTGAGAACAAAACCACTGATGGTTTAAGTCACAGTCCGAGAACAGGAGAAGCAGTCAAGGGAAATGTGTTTACCCTTCTTCTGCCTTTTTGTTCTATTCTGTCTCGGTGGATTAGAGGATACCCACCAACAATCTGCTTTGCCTAGTCTACTAACTCAAATGTTAATTTCATCCAGAAACAACCTTACAGACATACACCAAAGTAAATGTTTTACCAAATATCAGGGTTTCTCATAGCCTAGCCAAGTTGACATATCAAAGTGTTCATCACAGTAGCCTTCTGCCAGAGCACATGCTATCTCCACAATCCAAAGAGGTAATCACAACTTCTGCCTCATTCATAGTGATAGAAGATACAATGTTTGGTAACTTGCCCTTTACTTTATTAGAATTTTTTGGCATGTCCCAAACCTCTGAACTCTTAAAATTTCAATGAGAGGACTAAACATTTGTAGGACTTACCTTTCACTTCCTTGCATGCGTATTTCTCATTAGGGCATCTGGAGTACTTGTTATCCTGCTTTTTAGGTATAATCAGCAAGATGTCATGCATCCAAACAGTGGACCACTGTGGGTTATGTGAAATGTTAAGATAATCAAAGCCTGTTTGAATTATATTATGACAGAGTGGATCAGTTAACAAAACTCTGGTGCAAAACAGATCATGTAAAGTGCTGGACTTATTTTTATCTTCTTTATTGATCATGCATTACCAGATCACTAATAACCTCATAAAAATTTCCAAAGGCTGTATTTTACTTTCAGTGCAAATACCACAAAACTGTGATGGAGGCTACTGTTTGTTTGAGTTGATAACTGAGGCTACTAATTGACTAAGTCTTCAGGCTTCTTTTGCTACTTTGGATGGTGGTGGAAATCTGAAGTACATGTGGACATAATGAGCACCAATATTCATACACCTTTAAGTTTTTAAAGGTGAAGAGGATGGGAGCATATATTTATAGAGGGCTCCAATTAACTTCCTTTCAATGAAAGGTCAGTGGGCCAAAGTGAGAGCTCTGTCAATTACTAATGTATGTCTCCTAATCAGCTACATGGCAATCAAAGATGAAAAAAACTGAGAACTTGTGGGCATTTTATTTATAGAAATAGACAGTAGATAGACTAGGACTCCATTTATCATCTAGTTTCCATATGCTTACTATCTTCAAACAAGTCTATTATTTATCCTCAGATGTCAGTGTCATCTCAGAGCTTCTGCTCTACAACCTTCAAAAGGTCTAGATGTTTCTCCTCCAATCCCATAATATAAATTACTCTGATAGATAATCACAAATCCATTTGGAAGGATTAGAGAAATCCTAACCTTATTTGTAGCTGAGTTTCAGGGTCATTCTTAAAGAAACCATGCCTCCATTCCACTCTACAAATATTGGGCTCAGGAGCTACTCATATCCAGTGACTCGATGAGGAATCATGATTCTTAATTTTGACAATTGACGTGAGCCTTCTATTTACAGATTTTGATTTTATTTTCCTGTTCTAAAAGTCAGACAATGACCATGTCACCTGCTAATTTTTTCACTCCTTGAAAAACTGTGGTCTGTTAGCCATGACTACATATCCCTACAGACATGGGGACTTTGGCTGCCACTTGATCTTTGTTGTCTTTTACAGTAGCTATTTCTGCCTTGGATTGAATGTTTCAATGTCACTTTTTGGTCTTCACTAATCAAGAACTTTCTCATTCCCATTAACAAAAATGCCCAAGTACATTGATGTCGATGTTAATTCCGGCTTTCTGAGAACATCAACCACTTAGCTACTCAGAGAGGTTGGTGTACCCGCACTAGTGCTCTCCTTTTACAATAATAAGGTGAATGTCTTCTTAGCCCTTCTGGGGAACATCATAAGTTTTTGTATTCCCCAATTATACATAATAAATTCATTTTAATCACACCATATCCCTGTATATTCTAATGTCTTCCTCATACTCTCCAGGAGTTTTGGCATCTCCACTTCATTACTTTAGGCCATTGACATGCAAAGCTTCAAAGAGCCATCCCACCAGAGTATTACAATATATAATATTCTTGCCAGGATTTAAATTCCATGTCATGCTACCACTTTAATAACCTCTTCTCTATCCAGCCTCGTATTATACTCCCTGGTTCAATGGCCTCAAGAATCACTCCTGTATGTGTTATCAATCAGCTGTAACTATTAATGTGTTGAGTAAGTTCTGTTTCTTTCAGAGCAATGACTGTCTTGCCCAACTCAAACTATTCTGTGCCCTCGACATTGTTAGTGCTATAGAAACAATTCAAAGAAGAAAAGGGAGGTATTGAAGAGGATAATCCTTATCACATTATGAAGTATCCACATACGATGAGTTTATTTGTTTGTTTTGTGTGATATTCAGACAAAAAAGGAAGACTTTTCTGCCCAATACAGACAGGTTACATATGCTGGCCCAAAGGTTGTAAGACTGTTGTTTCTCACATGCATCCATACAAATGACTTCATCATTGGTCTCAGAAACTCAGTTGCATTTCTAGTCAGGGATTGACTTTGACATGGATTTTCTATGTGTATCTATTAATGCCATCTGTTATATTAGGCTCATATTTAGGGCTGATATTTCTTTTTTTTTAAAATATTTTATTTATTTATTTGACAGAGATCACAAGTGGACAGAGAGGCAGGCAGAGGGAGAGGAGGAAGCAGGCTCCCTGCTGAGCAGAGAGCCCGATGCGGGGCTTGATCCCAGGACCCTGGGATCGTGACCTGAGCCCAAGGCAGAGGCTTTAACCCACTGAGCCACCCAGGCGCCCCTAGGCTGATATTTCTTTATTGTTTACTGGCTGGATAATCAACCCAAATGTGAGTGGGGTATTAAAATCCCCTACTATTATTGTATTGCTATCTATTTCTCCTTTTAGTCTGTTAATTTTTGTTTTTACATTTAAGTGTTCCTGTGGTGGGTGCATGAATATTTACAAACCCTATATCCTATTGGATTGGTCTCTTATCATTATGTAACTATTTCTTTGCGCATTTCTCCTCAATCTACTTCATTGCAACATAAATTTCTCAAGGACAGAATCTTTTTTACTTCTCTTCACTGATATATCCCTAGTTCCTAGGAGAGAAGTAGCGTATATTCAGCATTCAATAAACACTGAGCCTAACCCCCACAACCTAACTGAATCCAAACAAGAAAATAATAGATAATTAGGGACACTTGGGTGGCTTAGTGGGTTAAGCAACTGCCTTCAGTTTGGATCATGATCTCAGGGTCCTCAGATCTAGCCCCACATCATGCTCCCTGAGCCTGCTTCTATCTCTTCCTCAGCTGCTTGCCCTGCTTGGGCTTTTTCTCTCAAATAATCAGATCACTAATAACCTCATAAAAATTTCCAAAGGCTTTATTTTATGAATAAACAAATGAAATAAATGAATGAATGAATGAATAAACAAATTGAATGAATAAACAAAATGAATAAACAAAAACTGTAAAAAACAATAACAGATAATTAAAGGAGATGCAGTTAAGCAAAGCAGGATACAAAATATCTGAGCATCAATGTCAAATTATATAGAGAAATATGTATTCATTTACACATGGGATTATTTTCCAGTTCCAAATTGTTGCCAATATTTCTATTATAGTCAGGTATTTAAGGTAACTTTAATTTATTTTGTGTATATATCTTATCTTTTCTTCATTTATTATTAATTAAAATTATTATTATTATTTATTAATATTATTATTTATTATTAATATATTTATTAGTATATTATTATTAATTAAAATATGTAATATATTTTAAAATTAATTCCAAGTCTGATTTTTATAATTATTTGAAAGATAAATTGTTAACCTACATTTGACATGTTGTTTAAAGAAGAGCACAAATATGAAACATTCTTATGTATGATTAATTATTTTGGTGGTCAAGAAAATATTTATAAACAAACCGTAATCAAATCCGATAAAATCAACTAACATATTCAAGACATTAATAAGACTTATTCCTATAATGGAATATTAGTTAAAGTATTAAGATTTACATGTTATTTTTGAGAAATGAGTATCCTTCACTTTTAAAAAAATACTAGATTAAAGTTCTTTATAAATTGTTTCTCTTTATCTTGTAGTGTTGGTTACTATATTTTAAGGAGGACAAAAGACAAGTGAACATTTTATCCTCAGGTTTTTTTTTTTTAAGATTTTATTTATTTATTTGACAGACAGAGATTACAAGTAGGCAAGAGAGGCAGGCAGGGAGAGAGAGGAGGAAGCAGGCTCTCCGCGGAGCAGAGAGCCCGATGTGGGGCTCAATCCCAGGACCCTGGGATCATGACCTGAGCCGAAAGCAGAGGCCTTAACCCACTGAGCCACCCAGGCACCCCTATCCTCAGTTTTGAGTGAGATTTTAATAATCAAATCAAGTTTATTATTATTACTATAAATCTAACTCTTAATGGAAAGTATTGTATTTTTTAAAAGTATTTTATTTATTTGAGAGAGAGAAAGAGAACAGAGGGAGAGTGAGAGGGGGAACCTGACTCCCCACTGAGCAGAGAGCAGGATTTGAGACTCTGTCCCACCCTGAGATCATGACCTGAGCCAAAGGCAGATGTTCAATGAACTAAGTCACCCAGGTGTCCTGCAAGTATTGTATTTTTTTATTGTAAATATATATTACTTGTCTGGGTGTAAAATGTTCTTGATTTGATTAGTAAGAACAAAACTTCCATACTTTACATAAAAATAAAATTATTGTGAAAAGAGTGATTATTCATATCATCACCACAGCTCACTGTCTTTATGGTAATAATTTAAATGTTGATTTAGTTGTTTTATATCTTCCTTTAATAAGATGGATAAAAAGAAACATCTCATTCATACAATTTTCAATTTATGTAAAAATGGGGTATATTTAAGAATCTTTAAATAGTGGCATGCAAAGATTATAACCTTTCCTTGATATCTCCAGTCCCTGTTAAATTATTTTTGATAAATTAAAAGTAGGCATTTTGATTAATTCCTCCTTTCCTGGAAACATATATCATACTGCATTCAGGATTAATTTGGACTTTTAGAATTTAATTAACTCATTTTAAATGCATATAACTACTAGTAGCACATAATGGAATGCATATACATATATAAGAAAGAATAGATCCCTCTGGACTTTGGAATTTGAATAACTCAGTCACGTAAGCACTGCTTATTATTCCTAGTACAAACACCTATATCTCTCCCACTTGGAAGATCAAACACAATTGCCATGCTAAATATAGTAGGTACTATATCTATTAAATCTAACAATAGTATGGAGACCCAGAATGTTAGATTATTTAATTATAAATGTTCAACTCTAAGTGATTTCTTGAAATATTAATAATGTTAATTTAAATATGTCTGAACTGCTAGTGTTCTGGTGGGTGGCATGTTTCTTCTAATAAAAAGTTTAGTAAAATTATACATGATTATGAGTGATTTCATATACAAATATAAAACTCATATTTTTAATTAATTCATAAAAAGGAGAGAAATTTTAATAATATTTTGGATATGAGATAATTGACTTTATTTTTTGAGATTCTACTCTTTACAGTTGGAAAATGATATGATCATCATAGGAAAATTGAATTTACTAAACCTATAACATTTCATTTTCTAAAATAGTCTATTATGACAGCAGGCATAGTATGTATGTATGTTGTGTGTGGGGGGTGTGTGTGTGTATGCCCTAGAAGAGAAAACAAGGATAAAAACATCATTAAAGGGATCTTAGGGGACTTAAAGAATGTATTAGAAGTAATGTTCAACCTACTATTAAAAGACATTTATTCATTCCAGAATTATTTATTAAGGGCCTATTCTGGATCAGGCAATGAAGACCCAAAAGCAAAAAATAAAATAAAATAAAATAAAATAAAATAAAATAAAATAAAAAGTGAAATAAAATATTGGTAAGATATTCCCTATTCATTATTTGTAATAAGATCCAGTGTGGACATCAAATGAGAGGAAAAGTAAGTACAATAACTTCAACTATGCTAATGCCTGTAATTTTTAAGTACAAGGAACTGTAGTTATAATTTATGTTAGGAAAGGAAAGGAGAAATCTCTATTATCCAGGGACTTTATCAGGATTAAATGTATTCAATTATTTAGATACTGAAAATACCACAAGTTGTAGACAGGGAAAAGGAAAAGAAAGTTATTAGAATTAGAACTGTTAGTTCAATTAACACTATATTGTCAACTTATTTCAGTATCTTTATCTTTCCGTTTTTAAATTTTATTTTATTTTTTCAGTGTTCCAAGATTCACTGGATCTTGTACCACACCCAGTATCTTTATTTTTATCCCAATTCATGAAATTTCAGTTATTTGAGAACAAATTCTATATCTCCTGTATAGCCATAAGTTTGTACAGTATCCACAGTAAGAATGCCCTAAATACATATTTGCTGGAGGGGGTAAAATAATGAACAAATATTTTTATTGTTTTTATATAAGAAATACCTCATTATTTTTGTACATAACGAATTTTGTGTATTTAAGTATTTTTTAAGAGGTCCTGATTCTAACTATAACATAATTCTCCAGATACTGTGTACTTTGATGATAAATATTATTTATTTTAGGATTTATCCAATTTATTACATAAGTTACAGATTATATTATGTATGTGACCAGTGTATATGTAAATATTTTATTTACTCAAAAAATGTGTAAAAGTGCTAATTACTAAGTAACCAGGAAAGTGTATTTCTCAGTACATATCATGTAAGGTAATGCCTTAAAATGATAATGCTAATTATTGTTATACTTGTTGCAATTGCGTGACCTCAAAAAAATCTGTTTTTTAGAGTCATTGTTGTGAGGACATGGAAGGATGCTGTTGTAGACTGAGTGTGTCCTTTCAAAATTCATGTATTAAAATCGTACTACCCATTGTGATGATATTAGGAGGCAGGGTCTTTGGTAGATAATTAGGAGAACTAAGGTCACAAAGATGGAGTCCTAATGGATGAAATTAGTGCACTTATAAGAGTCACAAGAGATCTTGCTTCCCTTCTCTTTGCTTTCTGTCTTGTAGTAATGGAACAAGGAGGTGGTCATTTATAAATTCAGAAGAGGGCTCTCATTAGATCCTGACCATGCTGGTGCCCTGATCTCAGACTTCCAGCCTTCAGAACTTGTGAGAAATAAATTTCTGGTGTTTGTAAGTCACCCAGGTTTTGGTACTTTTTTTTTTTAATTAATTTTTTTAAAATTTCATTTCTTTTCAGCGTAACAGAATTCATAGTTTTACAACACACCCAGTGCTCTATGCATTGCGTGCCCTCCATAATACCCACCACCTGGCTCCCCCAACCTCTCAGTCCCCGCCCCTTCAAAGCCCTCAGGTTGTTTTTCGGGGTCCATAGTCTCTCATGGTTCATCTCCCCGTCCAATTTCCCTCAACTCCCTTCTCCTCTCCATCTCCCCATGTCCTCCATGTTATTTGTTATGCTCCACAAACAAGTGAAACCATATGATAATTGACTCTCTCTGCTTGACTTATTTCACTCAGCATAATCTCGTCCAGTCCCATCCATGTTGCTACAAAAGTTGGGTATTCATCCTTTCTGATGGAGGTATAATACTCCATAGTGTATATGGACCACATCTTCCTTATCCATTCATCCATTGAAGGGCATCTTGGTTCTTTCCACAGTTTGGTGACCGTGGCCATTGCTGCTAAAAACATTGGGGTACAGATGGCACTTCTCTTCACATCTATATCTTTGGGGTAAATACCCAGTAGTGCAATTTCAAGGTCATAGGGAAGCTCTATTTTCAATTTCTTGAGGAATCTCTACACTGTTCTCCAAAGTGGCTGCACCAACTTGCATTCCGACCAACAGTGTAAGAGGGTTCCCCTTTCTCCACATCCTCTCCAACACACGTTTCCTCTCTTGCTGATTTTGGCCATTCTAACTGGTGTGAGGTGGTATCTCAATGTGGTTTTAATTTGAATCTCCCTGATGGCTAGTGATGATGAACATTTTTTCAAGTGTCTGATAGCCATTTGTAGGTCTTCACTGGAAAAGTGTCTGTTCATATCTTCTGCCCATTTTTTGATATGATTATTTGTTTTGTGTGTGTTGAGTTTGAGAAGTTCTTTATAGATGCTGGATATCAACCTTTTGTCTGTACTGTCATTTGCAAATATCTTCTCTCATTCCATGGGTTGTGTCTTTGTTTTGTTGACTGTTTCCTTTGCTGTGCAGAAGCTTTTGATCTTGATGAAGTCCCAAAAGTTCATTTTTGCTTTTGTTTCCTTTGCCTTTGGAGACATATCTTGAAAGAAGTTGCTGTGGCTGATATCAAAGAAGTTACTGCCTATGTTCTCCTCTAGAATTCTGTTGGATTCCTGTCTCACGTTGAGGTCCTTTACCTATTTCGAGTTTATCTTTGTGTATGGTGTAAGAGAATGGTCCAGTTGCATTCTTCTACATATAGCTGTCCAATTTTCCAAGCACCATTTATTCAAGAGACTGTTTTTTTTCCACTGTATATTTTTTCCTGCTTTGTCGAAGATTATTTGGCCATAGAGTTGAGGGTCCATATCTGGGCTCTCTACTCTGTTCCATTGGTCTATGTGTCTGTTTTGATGCCAGTACCATGCTGTCTTGGTGATCACAGCTTTGTAGTAAAGCTTGAAATCAGGTAATGAGATGCCACCAGTTTTATTTTTGTTT
>PISX010009515.1:0-75348 GCA_004024625.1 Mellivora capensis
GGAATTCATTTTTATGTACAGTGTGAGGTAGAGGTTCAATTTTACTTATTTCCCCAAATGAACATGTTTTTAAAAATCATTTTCTTCCCTTTATGGTTTTGGAGTTTTAGCCTGTTATTCTTTTAATAATGTCTGGAGTTGGGTTCTTGTTTCATGATCCTTCAATCTTCCTTGTATTTTAATACATGCATTTAAAGCTATAAAATTCCCTTCAAATACTTCTTTGGTGGATCTGATAGTTTCTAAGCTTATGTAGTCATCATTACTTGGTTATAATTTCTAATTTTCAATATGATTTCTTCTTCACCTCATAAACCATTTCTAGTGTTGAGTTTTCTTTCTTTCTTTCAAAGATTTCATTTATTTTTTTTTGAGAGAGAGACAGATTATAAGCAGAAGAGGAAAGGGGAGCAGCAGAAGAAGAGGGAGAAGCAGGCTCTCCAGTGAGCAGGAAGCCTGAGGCAGAGCTTGATCCCAGGACCCTGGGGTCCTGACCTAAGCCAAAGGCAGACACTTAACGAGGGAGTCACCCAGGCACCCTCTCCTTTTACTTTCTAAAAATGTGGCTACTAGAAAAATCTATAATTCAATCCATGGCTCAGATTATATTTTTGAGAGCCTTCCGAGTCAGAGTGAAGTCCTTGGGCCAGCAGCATCGGCATCACCTGGGAGCGTGTGAGAAGTGCAGGGCCGTAGGCCTTAGAACCTGCATTTTAACAAGATCTCTATGATTTGTGTGAGTGTTAGAGATCAGTGGTTCTGAACTTGGGTGGGCATCGCGATGTCCTGGAGGGCTCCCTAAATCAATGGGCCCCACCTCTGGAAGTCCAGATTCAGTAGATTTGGGGTGGGACCTAAAATTTTCTTTAACAAGATCCTGGGTGGTGCTGAGGCTTTTAAGGACCTCACTCTGGGAGCCACCTACTCTATATTCTGGAAGGTAACAACCAGATATGTCCCTAGGACCTAAATTTAGGGGTTAGAGCAAAGTTCTGGGTATTACTTATTTTGGAACTTATCTTCTAGGAGTGGGATGTTTTCTTCTTTCTGCTTCTTCCTATCAGGCCCTCTGAGAACCAGCCTCCAATCTCTACTCTTTCCAACAGATTGGAGAAAAAAATCTTTTGAAAGTGGATATGAAAATTATAGGAATGTGAAAAAGTCTTCCATTTGCTCAGAGATGGGAAAGAGCTTCCCAGACTCCATTCATCATCTACCACTCACCTCCATTCTCCACCCACCGCCTTTCCCGCCCACCACCCACCTCCATTCAATACACATCATTCACCTCCACTCACTATCCACCACCATCTACCTCCACTCACTTTCTTTTTTTTTTTTTTAAGATTTATTTATTTATTTGACACAGAGAGAGAGACAGCGAGAGAGGGAACACAAGCAGGGGGAGTGGGAGAGGGAGAAGCAGGCTTCCTGCTGAGCAGGGAGCCCGGTGAGGACCTCGACCCCAGGAGCCCGAGATCATGACCTGAGCTGAAGGCAGAGACTTAACGATGGACCCACCTAGTCTCCCCACCTCCACTCACTTTTATTTACCTTCATTTCCCATCTACCACCATCCACCTCCATTTACCTCCATTCACTTCCACTCACTATTCTCCATTCATCATCGATGTCCCTTCACTCTCTTGGTCCTTACAGCCTGCATATAGGTTTTCTTCTTAACAGAAGGATGTAGAAGCTGAGGCTACAGGAGGGAAGTGACTCACCTAGTGCTGGGGCAGAGTGCTCATGCTTTCCTTCCCTCTTTTTAGGGCCTCCTTTCAGCATCATCATCAAACATTAGTGCAGCAACTTCGCCCCATGCTGCCATTTCCTAAGCCTTGTTCCATGATGAGGAAGAAGTTGCTGTTCCAAAGACAGAGCTGAATCCTGGCTATACCACACACCCAGGCACTTGGGTCATCGAGCAGTCTGCAATCTTGAAGATGCAGAAAGTCATCATTCTTGGCTTTCAAAGGTGGTTACTCATGCCCAGAGAAGTTAAGAAACTTCATAGCAATATAACAACTGAGAAAACGGACCAGAGACCTCTAGCTAGAAAGTGTGGTTGAGATCACAGCTATCTCCCTTCCTTCCTGAACCATGGTGTAGGTCCACAAGGGCATGAGAACAGAAGAGGAAAGAATGGATGAGAATACCAAAAATATTTTCAAAAGACAATGCAGACGAAGGAGGGCAAGTAACCTAGCAGAGTAAATCTGAAGGGGGAGGAAGACAACAAGTTGAAGAAGGCCAGAAACCCAGAATTAGAGACACAAGGGCTCGCTGGAGGCTGAATGTAGCAGAATCTCTTCCAACTCTGGAAATGCCAGATCCCTTCTGCTTCCCAGGCAGTGCAAGAATGTGCATCCTCTGCAGAAGTGAACTGGGGGAGCTGTGGGCTTTGGGCAGCGGGCACAGCAGAGAGTAGGGGTACAGAAACATCGGCAAGATAGAAATCAAGTGGACGCCTGTAGAGATGGTGAGAGTCAAGCCACTTTCTCCATCCTGGGCCCAGAATCCCAGGGGCCAGATTTCATCCCCTAGTTAGGAAATTGGCAGATTCTTCTGGAAAAACTAAATTACTAAGAGAAAAGACTTCACTCTTCAGGCCCTTCAGGATGGAGGGGACTCCAAATAGTGGGGGACCCCCAGGAAGGTCATCAAGCCATCTCTGTCCTTGCACATGGAGCTTTCACTTTTGATGCCTCCTCATGCAATAAGAATAGGGAGGGAAGGATCCAGCATTTGAGGATAATGTGTACACCCGTGTAGTAGTCCTACCCCAGTCAAGGCATAGGGTACAGCTGGTTAATGACTGCCTTTGGAATAGCATTTGACTTTGAAAACATATTCGTATTGCTTTGTTAAAAAATAAAAGAAAGATAAAAGAGCCCAGTTGCTCTGAGGAACTTTCATCTCCTCCAATCACACATGGACTCCCTTGAATGAGTGGCCCCAGCACAGCTTCGGAGCCATGTCACATACCCTTGGGGCTCCATCAAAGTGTGCCCGGAGAATGGAGAAAGGATGGGGTGTCTGCAGTCCCACGTCCTGTGGTACCCGGGCTGGGTCTCACGACTTTGGCTGGGCTAGTGGTGAGGGTTATAAGGGAAACTCAGGGCCCAGGGGCTTTTTGGTTTGGTTATATTCCCAAATGGGGGCTGATGGTGCATGGAGAAGCCAAGAGAGGCCCCAGAAGACTGACCTTAAGGTGCCCCCGGGGTTGCTCGGTTTCCTCATCAACAGGACCCTTCCACGCAGTGAGTAGGGCCTGCGCTGGGCTCTTGGGAAGAGCTGAGAGGCTGAGTGTTTCTCTTCCTCTGGAGCTTGTGATGAGGTAGTCGGGTGAGGGATAGGGTGGACAGGAAGGGGCCCAGGCTGACTTTCAGGGTCCCTCTTGTGTAGCACACGAGGTCTGGGTGAGGGTATCTGTGAGGGTTTCCTTATGAAAGAGTGTGGCCTGGAAACAGTCATAAGAGGAGCTCGGTGAGGAGAACCATTATCAGAGGGTGAGCAGGGTCTTTGGGCAGCCACCCACCAGTGATAGGCTGGGAGACAGCTTGCTTCTTGGCACTGGTCCCAGCTGAGCCAGAGGGAGCATGTGTAGGGAGGGACAGCCAGCCTTGGCCCCTCCAAATTCATTTCCCTGAGGTCTCAGATTGCCCACAGCCCATGGGCCCACATGTTGGGACTGAGGTTTCTGGTCCTAAGCCTGTCTGGGGAATGCCCTCACTCTCAGGTGACTAGGGAGGCCTCTGGGGGAGATTGCAGGGGGAAAGAAACCCTGGAGGGTCTCCTGAAGCAGACAGGGTGGGCATCCTCAACAGCAGAAATCAGGGTGGGCTCTCTGTTTCTGGGGTGAATTTAGCAACCCCCCAAATGCACCTTTTCTTTCCTTCCTTATTCCCCCTCTTTCCTTCTTCCTCTCATTTGGTTATGTTTATTGTGTGTCAACTGTATATACCATTGAAAAACTCTGTTCTCGGGACGCCTGGGTGGCTCAGTTGGTTGGAGGACTGCCTTCGGCTCAGGTCATGATCCTGGAGATCTGGGATCGAGTCCCGCATCAGGCTCCCAGCTCCAAGGGGAGTCTGCTTCTCCCTCTGACCTTCTCCTCGCTCATGCTCTCCCACTGCCTCTCTCTCAAATAACTAAATAAAATCTTAAAAAAAAAAAAAAAAAAAAGAAAAACTCTGTTCTCAGAGACCCTAATCCTAGGGGAGACGGCCTCTCAATTAACTATCAAGAAGTTGGATGAACCAACACCCTGGTAAGGGTCTCACGAGACAGGTGGATGGATCTCAGCAGGGATGTCAAGGGAGCTGGTGTTGAAGCTGGCATTGTATTCATGCATCCCGCAGTCCTCTATCAGGCAGAGGTCCTAGAGAAGTTCCTGCCCTCTGGGATCCTGGAGATATGCACAGAGGCTGCTGGGCAGGAAAGGGAAGGTCTTGTAGGCGGGTGGGGGCAGGGGGCAGGGAAGGTTGTGTGGGAACCTGAGTGGTGGGGGTGGGTTGGAAGTAATCGTAGAAAGCCTGGAATGAGAAGAACGCACTGGACTTTATTCCATAGGTAACAAGGAGACATTCGGTCACTGGAGGAACTTGGGAAATTATGTGAAATACAAAGAACTAGTAACAGTACCCAGGATCATACTTCTCATTGGTAACTATAACTTCTAGATGTATTCATATGCGGTCCTTTTCTCTCCTGACTTTTCCTTTTTTTTTTTTTAAGTTTTTATTTATTTATTTAACAGACAGAGATCACAAGTAGGCAGAGAGAGAGGAGGAAGCAGGCTCCCCGCTGAGCAGAGAGCTAGATGTGGCGCTCGATCCCAGGACCCTGGGATCATGACCTGAGCTGAAGGCAGAGGTTTAACCCACTGAGCCACCCAGGCGCCCCTCTCTCCTGACTTTTCTGATGTCAGATTCTAATGTCACATTCAGATGGCGGATTATATTTTATAAATATATTTTTCATTTGATGTTCTCTTTAAATTATTTTCTGATGGTAAGATCTCTTTTGGTCACATAATGTTGTATCATGCAGATGGGTCATAAATTAACATCACTTTCCCAGTTTCTCCTGTTACAAATAATACTGATGGACCTTTCCAGGCACAAAGGTTTTTTTTCTCCCCTTTCATTCTGGATTAGTTTCTTGGAAGGATTCCCAGGTCAGCGGCCCTTCGACTTCCCCAGAAAGAAGGTGGACAGCTCCCTGGTAGTCTGTGTTGTGGCGTTTCTTGGCATCTGGGTCTTATTTCTTAATGGCACTGAGGGCAGCTTTCCTCCTTCTCTTTTGGGACTGTGAGCACTGCTCGCGGCGGGATGCCACATTCTCACACGTAAGACCATGAGGTCCTGAGATCCACCCCAGAGTTGGAGCGAGGGGGCCTCCTTTCAGCCTGTGACCTGCCTCTGACACCAGCTGGTGCTTGATGTCCCCTGGACGGGAAGGGGACAGGGCTTCCTCTCTCCGGGCTAGAGGGGCTTGGGGCAAAGGAGGCAGCACTACTGAGTGCCTGCGGTGTGTGGGGCCCCACACCCAGTCTTCTGTATGCATTGGCTCAGATATGTCTCCCCCAGCCCTCTCCAGCCTGAAGCCTAGGCTTTTCTGGCTCCAGTGCCCCAGGCGGTGCAGTCAGGCGTGGGGGTGCCGGGTCACGGGTGCTGGGCCACAGGGTGCCTGTTAGCCACATTCCCTTTTCATTCTTTCAAGGGTGCCCAATGCAGAGAATCTGGGTCAGTACATAAATACCTTTAATTTAAAAATATTTCTGTTTCGGGGCGCCTGGGTGGCTCAGTTGTTAAGCGTCTGCCTTCGGCTCAGGTCATGATCTCGGGGTCCTGGGATCGAGCCCCACATTGGGCTCCCTCCTCAGCAGGAAGCCTGCTTCTCCCTCTTCCGCTTCCCTGGCTTGTGTTCCCTCTCTCACCCTCTCTCTCTCTCTGTCAAATAAATAAAATCTTAAAAAAAAATTCCGTTTTGAAATAATTTCCAGCTGACTGAAAAGTTATGAGAATGACAGAAAACTCCCATGGACCTTTGACCCAGATTCACCAACTGTTGACATTTTGGCCCCATTAGCTATGTGCACTTTCCGTATGCGCGCGCGCGCACACACACACACACACACTCTCTCTCTCTCTCTCTCTTGCTCCTGAACATTTGAGAGTAAGTTGCAGGCTCATGCCTCTTTACCCCTAAATACATCTGTGTGTTTTTCCCAGGGAAAAGGAAAATCTCTCAGTTATCCTCAGTATACTTATGAAGGTCAAGAAGTGTCCTATTGCTAGACTACTGTCACCCAAGGGAAAGTTCATCTTCAAATCTTGTCGGCTGCCCCACACTGTCCCCTGCAGCTTCCCTGCCCCCCTGTCCAGGACCATACCCTGCCCTGGGTCCTCCAGCCTTTTAGTTTCCTTCAACTGGGAAGTCCTGTTTTCCCTCTGCCTCCGTGACCTCCCCAGCCTGAACTCTGCAGGGCTCCTCTCCATTGGAGCCTGTGGGGTATTTCCTCACGGTTAGGGGCAGGTGAACCACTATTAGCCGAGCTGGTGTGGTGTCTCCTCAGGGCACGGCAGGGGCAAGCACAAGGAGCCTCTGGCCTCACAGGGGTTGTGCTGACCTTGACCGCCTTGGGGCGGTGGGCTCCTCCATCTTGCTTTACTCTTTCTTTCCCTCTTTGGGCTCAGTAAGTAATTTGTGAAGAAATTCTTTCAGATTATGCAGCTGTTTCTCATCAAATTCTGCCCTGTGTTTTTACCCTTCATTGATGGCATTTGTCTGGGTCCATGATGGCTCTGACGGTTGCCAGATGTTCTAACTCGGCCATTCCCTCGCGTTTGTTACCGGCATTTACTGGAAGGAAGAGCCGCCACTGTTTACGTATTTATTCACAGTGGAACGGACTCCTAGAATTTTACTTCGTTCAGTAGATTATAATCCATTAGCATCCTCATTTAGTTTGATGCTCAGGTAGTCCCTGTCCTGGCCAGGAGCTGCTCTAAGTGAGGTTATGTGGCCTTTTGACATGCTCCCAACATTTCTGGCCAATTCCTTACCTCCTGGCACAACAAGATGGTTCAGGCTCACTGTGTACTCTCCCTGCCTAGCTGCAACCAGCCATTTCTCTGAGGAGATCTGCTCCTCTCTCTCTTTCTCTCTTTCGTTTCTTTCCTTCTTTCTCTCTGTCTTTTTAGAGAGAGAGTGAGAGGGAGAGCACACGAGCAAGAGGTGGGCTGATGGGCTGATGAGAGAGGCTTGATCTCATAACCCTGAGATCATGACCTGAGCTGAAATCAAGAGTCTGACGCTTAACTGACTGAGCCACCCAGGCACCTCTCTCTCTCTCTCTCTCTCTCTTTTATTTTTTACTTTTTATTCTGAAATAACTTCAAACTTACATAAGCATTTGCAAGTCGGAATGCTATTTAGAAACCAAGTACTATATTTGCTTATTGCTGTTGGAATATGGTTTTTATTCTGTATTAAGGCTGTCCTCATGAACAGAAAGATAATGGGTTTACGATAGTGCTTTAAAATGTTCAATGAAAATAAATTTTGGGTTACCAATATAAGGCAATTTGTAGGAAAAAAAAAAAAGAAGTCAATAGTAAGCCCTGTATTTGTTGTGCCACATTATAAAGGTGGGATATGAATCAGTAAAGTTAGGAACACCCAAGACCGTATTGCCATGGACTTGGCTTTGAACACCAAGGGACACTTTGGAGTACAACCCCCCCCTAAAACATTGAATACTGAGAAGGCCCCACTCAAGGGAAAGTTGGCTTAGGCTAAGAAAATCAGTTCCTTTATACCAAGTCATACGAGTTAATTCTCTTAACAGACCGTTAATGCCTACACCATTCTTATTGCTATTGTACAGATGGAAAAACTGAGGCACGAAAGGCTACTCAGTGAAGCAGGGCTCCTTGGTGCTGCAGTAATTCAAGTTTATATTGGTGACCAGCGATGCTGAACTCCGTCTGCTTTCCTAACCTGGGGTGTCAGATGTGCGACTGCATGAAATTTAAGGTCTCTTCTGTTGCTCATATTCAAAGCTAAATGTTCATTGGGATTGTCTTTCCATTAAAAACACACGCTGGCTTGGGTCTGTTTAAGCAGGAAACCATGACTGGCCTTCTTGATTTGTCTTAAGGGGAATTGGTACATAATAAGGACTTTTTACTTGTCTCTGCATACCTTGTAAGTCTCAGCTTCTTCATATATAAAAAGGGGATAAATATAGTTCCTACTTCTGAGGCTATTGGGGGAGATTGGTTTCAGATAATGCATATAAAATACCAAGTGTCTGACACATAGTCAGTTCTCAGTAAATATTAGTCATTAAAAAAAAAAAAAGAATCACTCTGCTAATAAGGGTCAGAGTCAGAGTTTGGACCCCCAGCAGTGTGGCTGAAGGACCGTCCTGTTTAACTCCTACCTGTTTGGCCCCTGGCACTTGGATGTTGACCCCTGGAGACTGCCTGGACCCAGCGGAAAGCCTCGGCCAGGAGCTCTCTGGTCCTGGGCACAAAGAATGTGCAAGCTGCAGGGCAGCGAAGGCGAGATTGACCAGGAGGGACTGGAAAGGGAATGGAGCCTTTTTGCAGGCCGCCTACACCAACAGTAGGTGCAAGAAGCCCCTCGGGGAAGACTGCCAGCCCCTGCCCCTGCCGGCTAGTGAGGACAAATCATGCTCAGCTTGAGCAAGGGAGAATTCTGTTGACAGTGCTTTGGGTGTCTCGGGGCCCCTCTGACTGGCAGGGGAGAAATCCAACAGGAAGGGGCCTGGGTGGGCCAGGAAGGGGACCCTGTGATGTTGTCCGGCGGCGGTCCGTGGGCTGCAATGCACATTCACGAGGCCCTTCAAGAACCCCTCTTGGATCACACCAGCACGGAAACTGCCAAGAGGTGGTGCTGTCTGCATTTTACACATCTGAAGCAGAGGCGCCAGGAGGCCAGCAGGAGGATGGAGTGGTCAAGGACATGGGGTCTGAAGCTTCACTGCCTACGTTCAAGTTCTAGCTCTGCCATTGACCTCCTGACGACATGGTTAATCTACTTACCTGCTCTAACCTTCATTTCCTTTTGCATAAGCTGGGGTCAGGTTGGGGTCTTGTAGGGTTGAAGGAGTTATTTAATTAAGCCCACCCATACCAAGTCAAGTGACTTTAATGTTCTTGGCAGGCCGATAAGGTGTATGCTATTATTATTCCTATTATACAGTGGGGGAAACTGGGACACAAAACACCACTCAGCTAGTAAGAGTCAGAGCCAGAATGTGAAGCCAGGCTGTGTGGCTGTAGGAAGAGCCTATTTAACTCCTACCCAGCTGGACCCCAGCATGTGGGTCAAGCACAGGGATCATGTCCAACACTTGACCATTGTTCACGGCTGCCCAGCCAGCAAGAGATGGACCAGCGCTTAGGTGGGGGCCCCAGGTAAAGCCCTGCCTGTACTCACCACTCCCTGGCGAACGGAGGTATACGCTGAGAGGAGGGGTAGGTGCAGGGAGGTGGCTCACACCTCCATCTCTTGGCTGGTGCCCAGTGGGAGCCACCGTCTCAGATCACCAGCGGCCACCTGGGGCAGCTCAGAGGGATCTGTGGCCTGCCAGAAGCCCCTCCTCCACATGGACCCCCAGGATGTCAGCGAGTAGGGGCTGGATCATGCTGCCCTCTAGCTACCAGGTCAACTACCGCAAGGTACAGTCCCTACCAAGATGAATGTGTCTCATCACTCCACCTTCGTGTCCTTCCCCTCCTGTTATAAGGTGAGCCCCAATGCCTCCAGCTCCTGTGTCTCCCAAGAGCTCAATGCTGTCAGATTCCTCTGCGTCAAGGAGTAGAAGACACAGGTGCGCTGTGGCAGTACGCAGACATGCTTTTGGAGAGTTGTGGTTGCCAGTAAGACAGGTGTGGGTGGCAGTTCTTCCTGGGGCCTCACCCTGGCACAAACTTGGCTCCATGGAGTAGAGGGAGCAGGAAGCTGGGAAGGGAAGAAAAAAATCCACTTGGAAGCCCAGAGCATCAGATCTGGTCTAAGGATGCGTCTAACTCCCTTTGTGACCAATGAGGCACAGACCCTCCCTAGGCTTCGGTTTCTCCATCTGCAAAGTGATGCTGAATCTTGACTGACCTCACAGGCTGAGTGGAGGACTTGGAAATGGCACTGGCTGGGGAGGAAAGGGTGGCTGGTTCCATTCTGTGAGGGGCTGTTACTGCTCATCTCATCCTCTCCAGCAGGGTCATTTGCTGCTGGGTCCCAGGGGACCACACAGGCTGGGCACAGAGTCAGCCCCTGATAGTACTGAATCAATAATAAATGAACTGGAAGCTTCTGTAGTCATTCTTCTCACAAGGCCACGTCTCGAAGAAGCAGGAGGAAGAGTTTCATGTCTTCCATCTCCCCCACAGCTTGGGTCTTGAGTCTCAGTTTGGGGCTTTCCCCTCTCCCAGCTGGCTGGACGGTGAATGGTAGCAACAGTCAGCCTTAGGAGGTGACTGAGCAGTGGTGCTGATCAACCTCAGGGAGGTAGTTTCCTGGCACACCTGCGACCTTGCATAGCCAGCGAGCCACGGGCACCTGCATCCCCGTGCAGCTGAGACACTGTGGTAAAGCAGAAGGTGTCTCTGACCCTCACTCTCCTCCTTGACACACTCACCTGGATCCCAGGTGAGATGACCAGAGGTGTAATGAAATCAGAACAAGAACTTTGCCTTGCTAGTAAGCTACCATGGTCAAGCAGGTAATGGAAAGAGAAGGAAGTCTTCTTCTGTGGTCCACTGTTGATGCATTATGCTGCCTAGATAAAATTGAACCAAACAAGAAAGAAAAGATTCCTGCCAGAAAATTCTTTAGTGTGTTGTCAAGGGGAAATCATTTATTTGAAAATTTAAGAGTAGGTGTGAACTAGATGTCCACCTATAGGGAACTAACTGGTGAAAGGATGACCTTCCTTCCTTTCTTCCTTCCTTCCTTCCTCGCTCCCTCCCTCCCTTCTTTCCTTCCTTCTTTTCTTCCTCCATCCATCCATCTTCCATCCATTTTTCTGTCCAAGTTATGGAGAAGACATTGAAGACGATGCCCATAATATGTTCACAACATCATTGGATGAAAAAGAATTGCTTATAAAACTGGTTATAAAAATTGGTTACAAAATTGGTTCATGAGATCTTGTGTGCTTTTTTTTTTTTTTTCATGTATGTTTTCTACCTTTTCTACAATGAAGATATTAGTGAAAGAAAAAATAACTATTCTTAAAACAAAGCAAATGTGCTGTCGATTCGGGTAGTGTGGAACACTGACCAGGGGAGATGCCAGTCTTGGCAGGGAGAAGCAGGGAGGGCCAGGGAAACAGCGACATCCTAAGGCCTTGCCTACAAGCCTGTTGCGGGCTCCTGCCTGGTACAGATAAGGCTCTGGTAACCTCCGAGGTCTGTCACAACTTGGGGTTCCCAGATCAAATTAAGATCCCATTCAAGGATTAGTTCTCAGTGTCCTGCAGACTTACAGATGAAGGCTGTTGGCTTCCAGTCCTTTGCACACTGAGAATGTGGTCAAAGTCCTGTGTTTGAACCCGGGTTTACCCCTGGCCAGCTGGCTGTGTGACTTTAAGAGAGTCCTCCAAGTTTTCTGAATGGCAGACTCCTTATCCATAAAGAGCAGAAATGCCACATCTCTCAGGGTCAGTGGAGGAGTAAATGCACTGTAAGGAAATTAAAAGTAGAGAGACACTCTAGCGAGGGAGATGAAATAAACACTATTCGCATAAGAGGTGGCAGAGAAGATGGTGCTGGGCCAGGTTAGAAGCATCTAGCTCGTTCCCTGGGCCCTCTTCTGAAGGACCGAGCCTGGCCCAGACCTGGGGTTTGGGACATTAATGAAGATGTGGGGAGACCATGGGATGGAGAGGAGAAAGCGAAGGGACCTCCATGTGCCTGGGGGAAGGGAGGCTCTTCAACAGAGAGGTCATTAGGGCTGGTCCCTCTTAGCACTCCGTGAGGACATACATGCTGGAGGAAGGGATGGATGGGTGAGCAAGCTGGGTCTGGAACAGGGTTTCTCAGTTTCAGTACTGTTGACCCTTGGGGCCAGATGGATGATTTTTGGTTGTGTTTTGGGGGGAGTCCTCTGCATCGCAGGAAGTTTAACAGTAGCTTTGGCCTCTCCCACCAGATGCCAGCAGCAACCTCTCCCCCCAACAGGTTGCAACAACCAGAATCATCTCCAGAAGTTTCCAAATGACCCCTGGGGGTAAAGTTGCCCTGGTTGGAAACTACAGGTCTGGAGGAATGAAAAGGAGCTCTCAGAGGTGAGAGGGGGGTGGGCGCCATGGAAGGAGTGCTTGGAGCCTTCCTCCCACACCCCTGGGCGCGGTCCCTCCCTGCTCTCCCCATCACCCCACCCCCAGCCCACTCAGTCCTGCCTGCAGGGCCCACTGGAGAGCCAGCGTTCCAGCCCCGGCTGCTTTCCTGCCAGTCCCTCTTGACGGGGTTGGAAGCCACTGGCGGTGCCGCATCCTGGCTCAGCCTGGTCTGTCCCTCCCTAGTCCTGTGCTTTTACCCTCCTGCCCTGCCTTCTGTGAGTCTGGGACCAACCACCAGCGTCCCTGAGCCCCCATCCCAAACAGAAGCTTCATGATCCTGCAGCGAAAGCCCAGCTGCTCGGGAGTCTTGGGGTGCACTGGCCATTTGCAGAACACAATGGGCACGGACCTCCCGAGCCCGCTGCTGCTTCATCCCACTGGTACCAGGACAGTGGGGCACCTCTGGGTGTGTCTCGGCCCCTCTGGCTTGGTCCAGATATTCAACTGGTTAGATGACAGGACTCATACCACCCGTGGTCTTCAAAATAATTCCCTGGCCATGATTGGAAGCCAGACAAGCCCCCGACTTGCCTCAGTGCCCCTGTGTGGGCGCTGTGGAGGGCTGCCCCTGGAAATCCTGTGGGAGGGGGCCTGCCCTTTCCTCTAGGACTCCAGCTCCAGGACCGGGCGTGGCTCTGGAGATCCCAGTTTCCCCTGAGGCCTCAGCTATTTCCACAGTTCCCCTAGCTCCTCTGCAGCTGGCGTCCCCACACCCCCACACAGATTTCACCTTTGAACACTGCTTCATGGGGTGGCAAGAACGGAAAGGGGGCCCCACTCTTCCATTTGCTGACAGGCCGCAGGGTGGGGAGAAATCGTTCTGTGAGCACACACAGCGAGGACCAGCCGTCATCACGCAGAGTGCTTTGAGGGCTCCTTGCTGTCCTTTTTCTGGATGTTTCCTTTCCCCTTAATTCTCTCACAGAGCAGTTGGTTGGGATTGTGAGTGGACACACTGCCTGCCACTGGCTCAGGATAAATGAAGAAAAATGTTGCAAAGTGGATACCGAACAAAAGAGTAAAATCTCAATTGCATCTAGAGTTCTTACAAATCGTTAATCCTCCAGGACAAATTATGAACCCTCCAACAGAAAAACAGGCACCTATGAGAAGACCCCCTATAAAAAGAACCCCAAAAGAAATACAATAGAATATAAGCGATATGCGTATGGTAAATTGTTTAACCCCATAAAATGATTAAAAGAGAGAGAGAGAGAGAGGGACGCCTGGGTGGTTAAGTCAGTTGAGTGTCTGGCTTCCGCTCAGGTCATGACCCCAGAGTCCTGGGATCGAGCCCTGCATCAGGCTCCCTGCTCACCACGGAGTCTGCTTCTCCCTCTGCCTGCAACTCCCCCTGCTTGTGCTCTCTCTCTCCCTGACGAATAAATAAAATCTTTTAAAAAAGAGAGAGAGAACACAGAAAAAGATGTCTTTTGTGTGTGGCTAGCCAGACTGTCAGAAATTATTTTGAGAGCTGCCTGCTGTCTCCCTGAGTACGGGGAACACGCCCAGGCACCCATCCCAGGGCGAACTTACATTGTCCCCTTGGTCCCCGTGTTCCTGATTGCTCTCCATGAGGGCAGACATCCTGCTGGGTGCGGGGGGCGGGCTCGGAGCCAAAGGCAGAGAGGGATGAATAAGTGATGGGTTTCTGGGCACAGGGAGGCGGTCAGGATTACAGTAAATGAAATCGGAGCAGCAAGGCCCTCACTCCCCAGCAGCTCGGTACCGGCGCCTGCTCTAAATGATCTCCTTTCGTGCACCCTCGCCATGGTTTCATTATGGCCCATTAAACAGCAATAATTAAAACAAAATATATTGGATTTGTTTATCTTGGACTTCATAAGGCTCTGAGGTTTGCCACGGTGGTGGTGCAGAGCTAGGCCTGCGAGGGCTTATCATTAGCAGGATAATTAAGAAGTTGTCTTTGTGGGAAGAAGGTACATTTCTCAGGGGCAACAAACTTCTGGTGGTGGAGAGTTCTGCCTGGGGGTGGCCGAGGGGCCCGGGAGATGCCAGCGGCTGGTCCAGCCTGGGGACGAGCGGGGTTTGTTCAGTCAGCAAAATGCTGTGCGCCCCGTACTGTGCGCCCGGTACTGTGCCAGAGGCTGGCGGTGCCATTAAGCTCGCGCTCTCTCAGGGAGAAGACACGAAGCACGTGCCATTAAAACTTGTGAGAAGGGGTTGATGGCTAAAGAAGGAAATTAAAGCGGGAGATGGGCAGAGAGTTGGGGAGAGTGGGGTGGGAGGGCTCTGGTGGCCCTGGACATCTCTTGAAGAGATGACTTTGAGTTGAAGATGGATGAAGTGCGGCTCAGAGTCCAAAGCCTTCCCACACAGAGAGAAGGGCAACGACAAGGGCGGGAAGATGGCTGGCCAGGCTGGGGCTGGGAGGGTTTTGGAAAGGGCTCTGCTGATGGACCAGGAAGCTGACTCGGGACTCTTTCCTGCCCGAGAGGAAGGAGCTACCCTCCTCTACTGTTTGGTGCCACTGGATGGCCACTGTTGGCTCTGGCTGACATGGACGGGCGATTCTGGGTTGGGGGGCTCCAAGAGACTTCAGGACAGCAGTCATTTCAGAAGTCACCCAGTTGCTTGGTAACTCTTTCTCAAGGAAAGCAGAAACCTGAGAAAATTGGGCTGGAAGAACTGGGCATGCAGAGAACTTCCCCACCCCTTCCCTGCTTCCCAAGGTGGGCTGCCAGGATTTCCTCCAGCCTCCTTCCTTCCACTCCCCCAGTCTTCTTTTGGGGCACCAGGAGCTAATCTGACTTTAGATTTTCATAGAGTTTTCTGTGCTGACCAGTGACCCAAGATGTAGGGGTGTAAATAGAGAGCCCCATCTGCTGGTGGCAGCCCCTCTAAGACCCACCAGAATTGTGCAGTGGATTTAGGGGAGGTCCTCAGGACCACGCTAGATGAACCTGTCTTGGGGAGAAATGGGACGGTGGCCTGGGATCTGGACTCCCCTGGTATTTGATCTTATAAATATTTCTCGCCCCAGCCCTGGGAAAAAAAGCTCTAACTTCTTGCCTGTTCCAGGACCTGCCTCTCTAGCATTCCAGCCCACATCCCACTGTCCTTTTGCCTAAGGTTTCCTGCTTGTGACCTCTGCCTCCAACCAGCCTCTTTACCTAAGAGTCTGTCCAGGGGATCAGGGTCTCCATCCAGACTTCCATCCCTTGGCCTAGGACTTTTCACCAGGAGTGCCTGACATTCCAGACTGCCCCTGAGAGCTTGCGCCCTCCAACTTCACCACCCCCATCTAGAGGGGGCTGATGGATGTGGTTTTTAGTTGGGGGCTATGCTCACTGATGTTTACCACCCATGTAGGCTGGTCCCCTTTTAAAGGATGGGGACCTGAAGTGTGCTCAAAGCCGAAGGGAAGCCAGAAAGCAAAATATTTATGAGTATGACCTTTCGCAGAAATGGGAAGAAGTGTGAATGGCTCTTATGAAATTTAAATATGCTTATTCTTTGATCGAAATAGTTTGTCTACTGAAAATGTATCATGGGTGTGGATATCCTGTAATAGTCCCCAAAGTAAAATAGTGGCAGTAATGGACAGTTGTCCCCCAATATCTATGCCCCATAGTGATAGAACCCATGATATTTATCCGGCACATAGATGTCAAGATAAGAACTGTTTCTAAGTCTCCGATCAGCAGGGTGTGGCCACAGTTCTGGCCACTGGGTTGGGAGCAGAGGTAACGGGTGCAATCTGTAGGCCCTGGGCCTCCAGTGAAGGCTGTATTATCTGCTCTCCTTTTCTACCCGCCCTGGCGGCTGCACTGCTGATGTGGGGAGGGGTTCTCCGGGGCCGTGCGGACAAAGGCCACACCAAAGTGACAGTGGAGAAAGCAGGTTCAGGGAAGTCTTGCTTATCTCCTGGAGCACAGCCACTATACCAGACTGGCTGTCCACATGGAAGGGAAATAACCTGTTTTGTTTCAGCCACTATTTTGGGTTTCTATTACAGCGCCTGGACATAATTCCTGACTATGTATAGAACCTCAAAGAATATTGTGAAACATACAGTGACGTGGAAAGATATTCACAATAGATCGCTAGGTAGGTAAGAAACTAAAAAAACAGATAATGGTATGATCCCATTTTTTCTTTAAAAAGTATGCATACAGGAAATTCAGGTAAAATATCATAAGCTATAGAATAACATATTAATAACGGTTATGCTTAGGTTGTGTGATTATTGATAGTTTGGGTTTATTGTCCTATGTGCTATTTAGAAAACATTTTGACATTTAATTTATTGATGGATTGATTTTTTCCCTTTAGACAACTTTTTCTGAAGAATACAATAAAAGGCGAGTCAGCCATAAGCCCGCTATTAAAAAAAAAATCTGTCCAGGGGCTATAAATTCAGATGCCTTCAGAGGTCAGACAGAAATCATCACTGTGTGAAGGGGTGAGATGCTATGAAGGGGCAGGGTCTGGACCTTGGCCAGTTGGATTCCGTACAGTTGTTTTCACATTTTAAATGATATAAAATGTAATAAAAAATAAAGCCAATATCAATTCTGGTCAAACACAGGAACTCTTCTAGTGATAGACAGGTTGCAACCTCTGCATCAAGTAAGACATGAGGACTCCCCTCCCCTAAACTCATTCTCCATTCCCATCTCCCCCACCTCACCACTCATTGCAGCCGAGAGGGGAGGAGGTAGGCATCCCTTCCTTGGACAGGGCAGGGTTCAGCCTTGGCATTGCTAGGGGGAGGCAGGACTTGGGGCGGGGGGCAAAGTCAGGCTTGCTGGGATCTTGGCAGAAGAGTGGGAGGGGAAGGCTGTGACTCGCTCCCCTCCCCACCCCCCTTTAGCTTAATGAGAGGGAGACCATGTGTGCTGCCATCACCACATTCACAAGGCGCTTTACCACTTCATAAATGACTTCTTCTGCGATGAGAATCATTTTCTTTTGAAGACGAGGACATGGATGTTCAAAAAGTTCAGGTGACTCCAGAGCTGGAAAGTAGCAGCAGGGATTTTGGACACAGAATGCCATGCCCCTTCTACTACTTCAGGTTGCACGGTGGGGAGATGCTACTTCAGCAGCAGGGGTGTGAGTGAAGGTTGGCAGCACAGCCTAGGAGAGCGCTCCCATACCGTTGTAGCTGCTCCTGCAAGACTGGACAATGGGTCTGCCTTGCTCTGCAAACTGTGAGTCACTTTTGACCACCTTGGAGGTGACCGCTGGGACTGCTGAGAGGTTTGCAGCATCATCTGGTAAGAGATATGAGAGAGAAGAGACGATTGATTGGCTCTTGATTCATGTACTTATTTATGCTCCGACTTGTCCCAGAGAGCATCGAAGGACATAAGACTGCACTGCAGGGAGAGGCATTGATCGCCAAATGTCTGTTCATGTCTCTGCCCTCTAGACCTGAGCCCGCAGATCTTGCCTTATTCATTTATGCACCCAACAAATCTTTCCTGCCTGTCTGCTGGGTGCCAGGCAGTGGGCTAAGTGCTTAGGATATCATGACGAGCCCATGCTAACCTGCTCTCTACCTTCACAGCATCTACTTAATTACTGTATTACTATATTAACAAATAAAACAACAATGACAACAACAACCACATATATCATATTAAAAGTTTTTAAGAACGATGAAAGAAAAGACATTTATTTTCTCTTGTTCCTAGCTTCAGGCTGACACAAGCATGGATTTCAGTGAGCATCTGTTGGAGGAGAACAGGAATGTTCGGGCTACAGGAGGGACAGCGGGAGGTGAAGGGCTGTGCTGGGGACCACCACCTTCCTAGCAAAGGGGACGCCCATCCGTCCCTACTCCAGCTGCCCTTCTGCAGCTGCCAGAACTCATTCCTCCTGGCTGGGACTTCCTGGGCTGGCGGGGGCAGTTGTGGACACCTGGGGTCCTTTTCAGGGGTGCAGCCTGTCTCCTGGAGACCTGGCTTTGGCAAGATCTGGCTATAGGGCTTATGAGAGGCTTTACTGACACGCTAATCTCTTAGGTCTCTGGGGTCTTGTTTACAGGTGCCTTCCCTGAAGGCTACTTGGCACAAAACTGGCGCTCTACAGTTATTCGTGGAATGAATGAAGAAATGAGTGACTAGACAGGTAAACAGGGAAGGCTCCTAGTGTGTCTCAGAGTGTGGTGCTGAGCTTTGCCCCTTACCTGGTTGGCCTACAGGGCACTGCGGTCTACACTGGTCCCAAGGCTGAGAGGTGGAAACTGCTGGCACCAGCCTTGCTCAGACATCGGTCAATTTCATTCAATAAATATTTATGTGGGGATTTAAATATACCCTGAGAGCCTGCAGTTGGATGAAACTGAGGCTGGCAAGAGAAAAGGGAGGCAGTGACTGCCTTATTAGTGTGTGCAGAGAAGTGCACCGGCATGCATACACATGGCCTGGCCATGCTAGGCAAGGTGATGGCAAACCAAGTCACAAAGAGAGAACCAGACAGCACAAATGGAACAGTGGGGCCGGTAGGTTGGGGGACCAGCATCCTGGAGGCATGGGTTCTGATCGTAGATAGAAGTGGGCTGGTCGAAGGGAATAGGCAGGGTCTGACGAATCCAGGTTTGCAAAGGTATCACAGAGAAGTTACAATTATGAGGTACCTACTTTGTGTGGGGGGGGGTTGTGGAAAGTGGAGAAGAAGCTACGGATGGCTGGGACAGATAACTGCAGGCTAGACCCGGTCAATCCCACTTTGTAGATGAGGAAAGGGGGGCTTAGGAAGAAGCCAGATTTGACACCCAGTCCACCTGATCAAAAACCCACTCCCCGGGGCGCCTGGGTGGCTCAGTGGGTTAAAGCCTCTGCCTTCGGCTCAGGTCATGATCTCAGAGTCCTGGGATTGAGCCCCACATCAGGTTCTCTGCTCAGTGGGGAGCCTGCTTCCTCCTCTCTCTCTCTCTCTGCCTGCCTCTCTGCTTACTTGTGATCTCTGTCAAATAAATAAATAAAATCTTAAAAAAAAAAAAACCCACTCCCCTCCCACTGGAGGTGTTTACATAATTCAAATCTTTTAGAAACTGGAAGGTTTTCATTGTGTTTACTAATCATTCATGTAGCTAACATTTCATTTCTTTGATATTACACTACAGAATTACATTCTGCACATTTTTTGAGCACTTAGCATGGGCAATGGACTATGTGTTTTGTTTCAAGAGAAGCCTGTCTTTTTAAAGAGAATGTAGCGACCAGTGCTGGGGCTTGGGCTGTGAGGGTGGCCTCCATCATGTTTCTGCTAGTTGCTACTTGCACGTTGTTCACTCTCTGCTCCCACTCTTCTCCTTCTACAGCTCTGTTGTTCATTCTTATGGGGAATTGTTTTGCACCAAAGAGCTGACCTTGAAAATTATTTTTCCTAGGTTTATTGGTGAGATAATGTAGACTTGGAGACTGAGATCGTTCTTCTATTTTTGGCCGGATCTTATTTGAGATTTCCTTGGATTGGTTTCATTTTCTTGTTTGCAATTCATTATTACATTTTTAATAATAGTCGGCTAGGCTTACCAACCAAATGTTTATTAAATGATTTTGCTCCAAGCCAGGAACTCCAGGAGACCCATCAAAATAGTCTTGGACGTTGGGATCTTAGAAATGGAAACTGTAGGTGCCCCTGTAGGACATATCCCAGACAGATGTGTGATCTAGCCCCTCGGGGTTCTCACTGCAGCTGGAACTGGGAAAGCAGGGGGCTGGAGGCTGATGCTGAGGTTTGGCAAGACTTCTGGGTCCCCTGAGGACAGAGGGGAGACTGTCTGTGGGCCTTGGGGGAAGGAGGGCTCTTCTCCATCAGAAGCTGCATGAGGATACATGAATGTGAGGATTCTTCCCTCAGTGAGGGTTAGGGTTAGGGTTAGGGGTTAACGGCTGCCCTTCTGGAAAGGTTTCTAGGGCAGGAGAAAGAGGGCCCGGGGAATCCAGTGGCTTTTTCCGTGGCACCAGGCAGTGCCAGATTCCTTTCTTCCGGCTATCTCATCTCCTTTCCTAGCCAGAATCTCTGGGGGCTGGCTCCCAAGGCCCAAAGTTCCTGTCGGTATTGTCTGCACCTGGCACAGGATAAATGCTAGATATAGGCTTGACGAATTGGTCTGAATTAAACTCTGGAACTCAAGAGGCTACGGACTTTGTGTCCCCTCCCATCCTAACACTCGACAAGAAGTCATCATCAGTCTGAAAATCATGATAGACTCATGCAGAATTTATGTGAGGGGTAAGAAAGTCAGATGCCGACAAGAACCAGGTGGGCCACACAAATGCAAAAAGTGACATGGAGGACATGTGGAAGAGTAGGGATTGTGGATAAGCAGGGTTGACATGTTCAGTCTAAGGCAATCCACTGGAATTTCTTTTTTTTTTTTTAAAGATTTATTTATTTATTTATTTGACAGACAGAGATCACAAGTAGGCAGAGAGGCAGGCAGAGGGAGGGGGGGAAACAGGCTTCCCTCCGAACAGAGAGCCTGATGTGGGGCTTGATCCTAGAACCCTGAGACCATGACCTGAGCTAAAGGTAGAGGCTTAACCCACTGAGCTACCCAGGCGCCCTCCATTGGAATTTCTCAAAACATTTCTGTTGGCCAAATAAAATACCCTTGATCCAGTTTAAAGGCCCTTGGCTTAAGTTTTCTAGTCAAATAGCTTTGTACTGAGTGCAACTCAACAAACCTGACAATGAGGTATGAAGAAGGAAAAAATACAAGGAAGCAAGCGTGGCCGACTGCCAGGTAGGTAGGATGGGGAGCTGCAGAGAAGCTCTCCCCAGGGTGGTGCTTTTTGGCCCAACGTGGGCCCATCCTGGAGACAGCCAGAAAGGCATGTGCCATTTATAAGTACTAAAAGCAGCACCGGGGGGCTCCTCTCCAAGCACGTGTCCCCTAGTGGGCTATAAGGAGTGGCAGGGCAGTAACAGTAATGATAGTAGAACCATCATAGCTGGTGTGTACTGAGTGCTTACTACGTGCTGAGCATTGTTTTCAGCACTGTCTATTTTTTCCTTTTATTAAAAAAAAATAGACTTTATTTTTTGGAGCAGTTTTCAATGCACAGCCAAACTGAGCAGCAAATATAGAGAGTTCCCATCTATTCCTTGCCCTATATGTGCACAGCCTCCCAACTGTCAACACCCCTCACCAGAGCTGTGCGTTGACACATCATAATCGTCCAGAGCCTATAGTCTATATCAGGTTTCCTTGCTGGTGTTGTCCATTCGATGGGTTTTGACAAAAGTATAATGGCATGTACCCACTGCTGTAGTATCATTCAGGATAGTTTCACTGTCCTGAACATCATCTAGCGCTGTTTTGAACCCCCTCACCAGCACTTGATGTAGACATTTTCAAAGTCCTTTCTCAGCAGAAGTCAAGGAGTTCCTGCAAGAATGAGCGGCCTTCTCTGGGGCGCCTGGGTGGCTCAGTGGGTTAAAGCCTCTGCCTTCGGCTCAGGTCATGATCCCAGGGTCCTGGGATCGAGCCCCACATCAGGCTCTCTGCTTGGCAGGGAGGCTGCTTCCTCCTCTCTCTCTGCCTGCCTCTCTGCCTACTTGTGATCTCTGCCTGTCAAATAAATAAATAAAATCTTAAAAAAAAAGAGAAAAGAATGAGCGGCCTTCTCAAGTGTGCCCTGTTTATGAAGCTAGTATGCAGGGCTCTGCAGGGACCCCGTAGGTGGTGGGGCTGAGTCAGGTACAGTGCTTTGTTACCTTGGGAGGATTAGACCAATTTGAGCTCCCTGGGAACCACATGGGAATACGCTTGGTCCTGTGGCCTTTGTGGATGAAGCTATTGGAAGTTGGCTTGCATTTTAGTGGCTGCTATTACTTTTACATGACAGTAAAACTAATGAATGATAGGAAATTTCCAAGATAATAAAATGCATATCTATCCCTTGTTGTATATATATATTTTTCTGTTCATAGTTCCCTGTTCATCTGGAATTTCAATTAGCTGCTGTTGCCCCCCCCCCCCCCCCCCCGCCAAATCCTATCATGTTTAGCTAACTCAAGTGTTCTTGGCAATTTCCAAAACTACAAAATGACAATAGATTAGCTGACAAGTAGAGAATATGTGATGTCCATACCGAGCACGCTTACGCTTCACGTTCTGCCTTGGGAGAGCTGGGTGACCACTGGGGATTACACCAGGGTAGCTTTTAAAAAATTTAATAATAAAAAAAAATTACAAATCACCCAGACCCTTCCAAATCACATAATTAGGAATTCAGTGTGGTTTTTCCCCCTCCCTGAAAATAGAGATATTGTTATGGTTTTAAACCATGTTTACTGAGATTGTTTCTGCTAAACCAAATTTAAAAGGAAGGTTGGGGAAAATCTCTTCTGAGCATAACTGAGATGTCAAATCCAACATATGTTCATGTATCCAGCTCAAAAGATGTTGACAGTGGCATCTTGAAGTGTTTCTCTAGTTTCCCCCAAACAGAACAATGGTAAGAAATGAGTACCATGTGTGATGGTTGAGACATAACCTGGAGTCTCAAATTTCTGCATTTTCTAAGGATTTGGGATTCTTTTCAGGAATCAATTTAAAATAACTCATAATTCAACTGAAAGACAATTTAGGGCTTTCAGGTATAGATACTCTAATTTCCAACATTTTATTGCTGCTTTCAGTGTTTTTGAGATGACAGTTTTCCCTTCACAGAACAAGCTTAAAATTAGAAAAATCAAACTCCTGTTAGAGAAAGCAGATTTACTCTGCTATTAATTGATGTAAAGATGTAAAATTTCCATCACCCAGGCAGGAGCCTAGCACATCCCCTGCAGACATTTTCAGGGGGCAGTGGGTCAGCAGCAGCCCACTCGGCCTAAAGGGGAGCTGTCTGCTTTTAGTAGTGGAGGCTTGAATTTTCAGTGGTAGAGACGTACTGGGAAGGGGGACGCGGAAACCACATATGCACACACATCTTAGGGAGTGTGTGACACTCTCTTCCCACTTTGTTTTATTTTTTAAAAAGTGAACAACCTTGAAAGTTGAGCAATCCACCCTATCCAGCAGAGCTTCTCTGTGCTCTGCTGGACAGGAGTAGCTCGCCTGTTTAGTAACCAGAAAATGACTCAGAAGGAAGGGAGATGTTGTGGCTGTTGTGAATTAAATAGGGAGAAGAAGGAGCATTGAGAACCAACCACAGAATTGTCGCCTTCCAGAGGCTGGAAGCAACCCAGGTGGGGGTGGGGAGGGCCAGCGGTGTAAGAATCTGTTGAAATATGACCCCTGGTTTTAACTTTAAATAAGCATTTCCGTCCTAATAGAAGCCCCATCTAATGTCTCCTGCAGCTTTGATTTTGGAACGCGTCACATTCCTCATTAAAGCAATCACTGTTAAAACATAAAGCAACACAGGATTTATTTCTTCATTAAACTGATGATCCGTATATGAAGCCAATTAACATTATGAGTCTGGTGAACATCAAGTGTAAAGAGGTTAGAGAAAATTAAAAGCAGTCACCTTGGTCTTTAGATAAAGAAAGTACACTTTTAGGTTGTAAATTATCAGAGTGTCCAAGCGGGACAGATCGGTGAATTTGGTTAATTGAAAAATACATTTTACCGCACAAGAATTAAGGAAAAATAACCGTTTCGTTTCGAACGCCCTTTTTGGTGGGGGAGGGGGACCGTAGCGAATACATATTAGTCGCCTTTGGAGGCCGAGTGTCGGAGACAATCGGAATCAAAAAGGCGGCTCGCGTCATCAAAGTTTGCAGTAGGCTTTCGTTTCTACCTTGCTTGGCTGTTTGTTTATTCGCTGTTTTGCCAACAGAAAGGAGCCGGTCTCGCGACTCAGGGGAGGGAAGTTGGGCGAGGCGAGGCGGACGGTCCCGAGCTGACTACAAGTCCCGCGCGAGGTGGGTGTTTCCGGGAGCCTGGCTAGTTGTCCCTCCGGGGGTCGGCCAGGCTCGCGTCGGGGACGCTGGTAAGGCTAGGGTCAGGCGGCGACTCGCGGCCGGCCGCTTCCCGGCTGGAGCCGCGGGGCAGGAGCAGCGCGTGGGGCTGCGACGCCTAGAGTTCAGTCCTTCTCTGAGCGCGGAGAGCGCGTCCCAAGTTAACTTCCTTAGGTTTGACTCAGGGCAGGATTGGGATCAGTCCCCGAAGCCTGGAATCCAGCTGGGCGGGTCCCACTGCTGCGCAGCCCAGAGCCCCGGGGGCCTTGGGGACCCGCCTCTTTTCCCTCCGCAGCCCAGGAGGGTCCGGTGCCGCTGTCCAGGGTTCTGACTGGTCCGTAGGCGCGGGCAATGTGCTGTCCGCAGATCCAGGATGAGCGTGTCCAGTTCCCGGGACATCTCTGAGACTTGATGGGAATCTGCTCTGGCGGGTGTGAGGGATGGAGAGCTGAGACTGGGGCTTGGACTTCGTTAGCTTTTGGGGCCAATGCAGCTCCCCGGGCGCCTGGTGCTGCGGGTTCCCGCACAGATACCCAGGTGCAATTGGAGCATCTTGGCCAAGCCCTCCGGGATACCTTCCTCAATTCGCCTGACAAGCACCCGGCTCTTGGAGCGCACAGGGTGCGCAGGCGGGGAGCTACCGCACAGGGCAGATGGGAACCTGAGGGAGATTTGGCAGACCCGGGCACGCCAGGGTAGCCTCAGGCTCTTTGAAATAGCTCCAGAGGGTAGGGTCCTCTGAGTGACACAGGGAGGGACACAGATAGTGCGCGGAGCCTCTTGGCCTGGGTTGACATAGGGTCCGCACTTGGGACTCCAGCTCTCTCTGGATGAAGTGGAAACGGCGCTCTCTGCTGCCAGACCAGCCCCTCCTGCTATCGCACCGGCCTTCTAGACCTGCAGGCGTGTTCCCGGGGGCTCGCCGCCTGGACTGGCGGAGTCGGTGACCCTGGCGGAACTGGCGGTGCGGGCTCTCTCCGCCTTGAACTGAGCCAGAGTTTCCAGCGGTTTCTTCCCTGTGTCGCGGCCGACTCCTCGCGCGGGGGCTGGCTGAGCCCAGGAAGGACAGCTGAAGTGCCCCGGGCCCTAACTTGCCTCTGCTGGAGCAGTGCCCCGTCTTCCTCTCACTGGTTTCCGGAGGGGTGTCCATCGGCCGCGCAGTTCCCCGGCACTCTGCCTTTCAGCTCCACAAGCCTCGCCTGCGGCGGTGTCCACGTGTGGGCCCGCCAGGCCTTTTGTTTTCAACACGCTGTGTCTTTAAGATCAAGGCTGGATCCCAGGCAGTGCAGGGACCTGACCCACCGCCTCACCAGGGCTCCCGAACGCAGCATTAGAATGTTTATAAAATATTCAATTTATGCAGTCTGTCCAAGAAGCCATCGTCCCAAAATAAAATCAGCAGTCTAGACGGAACACAGACACCAGAACTTATCAACAGTTGTCTGACTTGCATCTTCTGATGCATCTTGAGTGGGTCATAATACCAACTTTATTTTCAGTGGTGCATAAATTAATTACACGCATTTAATAACCAAAATATCATTATATTCCCCCTTTAATATCATAAAGGCTTTCCGCCAGGGAAGCACTTAATAGTGCAGGGGGCCGTAACGGGCTATTATCCTGGTGTAATGCTATTACAGAACCAATTATGCGCCATTAGACTTGCTTTTTTTTGCAGTTTATGTGATTTGATCCAATCCCGCGCCCCTGACTTGAAAATTTCAGCCCGGTACTTTAGAGTTTAATTTTCACCCAGGCAGAGGGAAGGGCGGTCTCTCTCCGCTGAGTGTCTGCCTCGGATGCATTTTAAAAGTAATTGCGAAGGGTCCCACCGCATATCATTTGCATTGAGAAACGAACATAAATTCAGGGACCCCTTGCTGAGAACAAAATCAAACTTTCCTTTTGTACGGTCGCCTGGAAAGGGAAGCCGTGTGCAAAGAGTCCCCCCAAAAACCCATCCGCTGGCTACAATTAGCTGCGCTTTGTCAATTCGCAGCCTGGGAGACGCGGGGCCTCTGACAAGGGCGAGCCCAAATCCAAGCTTTCACGGAGAGAGAAGGTTTGAGTCAGATGGGACGAGGGGTGGGTGTGGGTGGCGTGTTGAAAAAATAACGCCTTTTTTGGGGTGGTGGCAATGGTTGTTGTTTCTATCCTCTTTTAAAAGAAGAAAAACATTTCTGATGTTTGCTGAGAAATGATGGATTTTTTTTTTTTTACACCACGTGGGCCATTTGTAAGGCCCAATAGACCTATCCAAGTTACTCGCTGTAGACAGCGCTGGAAATAATCAGATTAAGGCCAATTATGCGTGAGATTATAAAGGCGAGTGCTGAGCGGCGGCGCGCGCTGTAGACAGACAGCAAGACATCTGGCCACTTCCCGAGTCACTTTCTGGTCCTGCGGGCGCCAGCCGCGCCGAGCCCCGCCCGCTTCCAGCCGATCCCGGCGTGAGGAACGGAGGCGGTCACGCTCCGGCCTTCCTTGTCCGCCGCCCGCCGAGGTACGCGCGGCTCCCGACCCACTCACCGGGCCCGGCGCGCCCGGCCTTCGGGCTCCGCTGCCTTCCCGGCCCCAGGCTGCCGCTCGCACAGATGGCCTGGCGCGCTCTCTGGACCCGGCTGCGGCGGCCTGGGTGCCGGGCTTGCGGCGGGGACCCCAGAGAGCCGGGAGCCAGATTGCCCGGGTTTGGTGTTGGGGCCAAGGTGGGGGCATCGCTATCTGGGAGGTGGACCCGAACCGAAGGGCTGTCCCAGGGGGACCGGGCTTGAGACGGCGTTGCCCTGTCGCCTCCAGTCCCCACAGTGGGTTTAAGGCTTGGGGGGGGGGGTTGGCTTCCGGGAGGAGGGCGCCCGGTGCTCACTAGGGCCAGTCTGGGGCCCGGGCAGAGGGAGACTTAGACTCTATCGCTGTTTGCTTTGCAGCCAGGCCGGAGCTACGCGCGCCTTGTCGGTCCAGCGGGCACCCTCCCCAGGCCCCGCCGTCCAGCTGACCCGGCCGTCGGCGATGTTTTATTTCCACTGTCCGCCGCAGCTAGAGGGTGAGTAAGCGCCGCGCCTGGGGCTGCTCCGAACCGACCGGCGCTGGCCAGGAAGCTCCCGGGCGGCTGCATGGCGGGTAGATGGTTGGGGTCCCGCTCAGCGAGGGTTGCAGCCGCCAGGCAGTGGACGGGTGCCCGTGGCCTCCTTCCTACATCCCACTCCAGCCTTCCGCCCTGTCGCCACCTGCCTCCCACCTCCCTCCCCTCCCGGGCCGGTTGGCCCCAGGCTATTTTCACAGCGGGTCCTCCCAGCACAGATGCTGGTGTCACGCCTCTAATCGGGTCTCCCCCGCCCTGGGGGCCGCATCAATCTTTCACGGTGTTTTGCAAACATCCCAAAAAGCCAAGGTGGACTAGGGAGTTGGGCCTCATGGTCCTGTCACAGACCATGAGCTATGAAGCACCCACAGCGAGGCTGCTCTGGCTTGGAGGACAGAGCTGTCCTGCTCAGGAAAGCTTTAACATCTGTTCTGGGCCACCACTTCCCTCTAGAACTAGGTGGCCCTACCCACCACCACCCCAAGTGCCCTGGCCTGGCTCCTTCCCTGTGACTTACTGGGTTTCTTGAGCCCAGTGGCCAACCACTCCCCGCTCCCATGGGAAGCCCCATGGCCAGGGTTTGAGACTTTGAGGGTCCCCAGGCCTTGGATGGCATTTTTGCCTCAAGATTCCTCATGTGGTGTGGGCACTGGATTGTTAGGTAGGAGTAGGTTTGTGAGAAGGGGACAGCTTGGCTCTCTGATGCCCGCCCCCCCCAGGACCTGGAGGGAGCCCCTGCATGGGCATCAGGCAAATGCAAAACCACACCTTCCTGACGTTTAACAGTATCTTCCTCAGAGCAGGCATCTCAGCAGTGGGATTTTAGGACCTTTATACCTGGGAGCCATACCAGGACTCGGCTTTGATAACCTACTCCTTTGATTTATTTGTGGGGTGGGAGAATTTGGGAGGCCAGGAAATTGAGGGAGGCACGCGGGGGGCAGAGGCGGTGAGGCACTGTCCGCCTTGTCTCCATTTACCAGGAGTTGTTGCTGATCCTCGGCTGGCTGGCATGCCCAGGGATCTCAGGAAGTTTGTTTTTGTCTTAACCATGGAATCTTTTAAGAGTTCAGTAGACTTTTCTAAAGGAGGCTAAGGATCCGTGTTTAAGCCCTACTAGCTCAGTCAGCATTCCGAAGAAGGCAAGACCAGATACTTGCCTGCACTTCACCTCCTTTAATCTCCAAGGACCCATGCTGCCCTGTTTTATGAGGTGCATGTCCTGAGAACACCCCAAGCTGGGAGGGACCTTTGCATGTGTGGAGGACACACCATCTCTGTGCTTCTGAACCCGGGGTTTGGACTGATGGGTAGGACATAGCCCCTACTCTTTAGGTTAAAGGGCTGGGGCGAGGCCAAGATGTGAGTATTTAGCAGGTGGTGGGCTGCTTAGATAACTTAGGGGAAAAGCCTGTCTGCAGGGTGGGTTTGCAGAATTCACTTAGGATGAGTCCTGGCTTGGCTGATCATGGTCCCAGGGCACTGAGCTGTTGGCTGCCCACCTTTCCTTCCCATGCCCCAGTCACGTTCCCCCCCTCAGTGCTGATTCTGAGCACTAGGACCAGAAGAAAAGGAGATGGATCTTTAAGAACCTTTTTATGCCTCTGCAAATGTGTTTCTGAGCTAGTTTTGCAGAAAGGGTTTTTTTTGTGTTGGTTTTTTTTTTAATCAGTTTAGTGGTGCCGAGGAGGAGGTGGTCTGCTGCACATGGAAAGGCTGAGAACAGCCCTTTGGAATATGACATCTCCCTCAGCCCAGGAGCTTTTTAATTTTTATTCATTAATAATCTAGAGAGGCATAAAGAAGAAAGCAAAGCATGGTTCATCATCTCACTTCTCAGATAATTTTACTAATATTGAATTAAAAAGTACTACCTATACCTGCTTAGGAAATTCAAATAGAACAGAGACCCACACATTGAAAAGTGAAATCCTCCTTCCTTTCCCCCTTTTTTTTTTCTAAAGATACTCCCTATTGTTGGTTTCTTGTGATTCCTTCAAGAAAAACACACTTTTTCTTTCTATATATTATGCCTTTTTTCTGCTGAGGTCATACTGCCACGTCCTTTAGGACTTTGCTTTTTTTACTTTGTAACATAGGTTTTGGAAATTATTCCACATCAATATATATACACAGATCTACTGATTTCTTTTAAACAGTTGTGTAATATTCCATTGTATGTTGTACTGGTGGGAACTTCGGCTGTTTCCAGTCTTTTTCTTCTTATTATCATGTTGCCAGGAATGTTCTTTTTTTTCTATTTCGGCACACTTTATCTAATTCATAGATTAAGTATGTATATGTGCACTTAAATCTTTGATGAATATTGTCAAATTACCCTCTAATAAGGCTGCACCCATTAATGTGCCTACAAAAGGTTAATGGACACACACATTTTCTTACACTCTTAACTGTATTAGGTATCATTATGTACCTTATTTATTTATTTATTTATTGGTTAAAATGTTGAAAATAATAGTTCATTGTTCTGTTTTGTTTAATTATTGGCAGGGTTTAACATTTTCATACTATCAACATTTCTACTTATTTTTTTTATTTCTTTTTTTAAAATTTCTACTTATTTTTAAGTAAAAAGCCTCTTCTCGTGTTTTTTTTCTCTTTTCTGTTTGTTTTTATTAATTTGATGACCCATCAGCCTTTTTTAGGATTCAGTTTGGCTCACAGTGTTTCAATTACAGATATTATATTCACACATTGTAGAAAAATTTCGGACCAGCCGGTGTAAGTTAGAAGGCTGAGGCAGATATAATGTTTGGAGCATCTCAGGGTCTGCATTCCATCCTCACCAAAGGGAGACAGTTTGGTTTCCTGCAAAATAATGGAAATAAGGCTTCTTTGAGGCTATCCCTTTGAAGTTGCCAATGAGCTGGAGAGAAATCTTTGTAACTAGGGTTTTGAAGAAGAGTGTAATTTGGACAAGAAGCTGGAGGGGAAGGCTTCAGGAGAGACTGGGGTATTGTGGCAGAAGATGGGGCAGTGGAGAGCAGAATAATAAGCAGGAGGGACCCCCGTAGTAGACAGAATTTTTAAAAGACCAGAGGACTCTGCTTCTTTGGGACTGAGGTCTTTCTGAGGGAGTTTGCCTGTGTGGCTTGCCAGGTCCTAAGGCCGAACCTACAGTCCTTCTGAGACCAGAGCGCTCGGCAGGTACAGCATTTACTGGTTAATGGGAACTTGCTCATTTGTTTTTCTAAGAAGCCATTGCACACTGTCGAGTAAATGGTGCATATTTGGAAAATGACCTGAATGCACATTTGGGGCCAAACTCTGTTCTGGCTTTATATGAGGTTTGGAGGCTGCTGGGGAGGACGGTGGAAAGGATGCCTTTCTTTTCAGGGAAGCGAGAGGGTGGGTCCTTTATGAGCCTGGCCAGAGAGGGTGGGGTGCCCTTTGAGAGTGGCCCTGCCTAAGTCTGCTTGGAATTCAGGACACTAGCTTCTTGGTGCAGACCTCTTGTTAATTGACATCTATGTAACAGATCCACTATGGTGCTGATGAGCTGTGACCAACAGTAATTAATATTCATTTATAAACTTCTTACTTCCTTGTGTCCTGAAGTTCTAGGAGAAATGTACAGTGAAAGCTCTTGGCATTTTCTTTCCTCCCCCTCCCCCAGCCGTTCAGCTTTGTTGTTTATAGAAACAAGGGAAAGCAAATGAACAGGTGAGCAAACAGGAGACGTGGAGATTTTTATGAAAGAATCCGAGGCAGGGGATGGGATCAAGGCACACTGGACGCAGGTGCAGCTGGAAGTCAAAGGACAGGGGAATGCACTGCCCCAAGCCAGCAATGTTTCCTGGCCCAGAGCCCAGAATTTCATAAGAAGCAGATTTGGCCTTTTTGGGGGAGAAGTTTGCCACCTGCCCTACAAAATAAGCATTGCTGGGCCTAAAGTCAAAGGTTACTGGGGGAGAGAGAGCATGAGAGAGTGGAAAAGGAGGGCCTCCCAGGACTGCAGCAGAGGAAGATGCTCTGGGACAGACAGGACTCTCCCTGGAGGTGCTTCCCAACGAATGTGTGTGTCCAGGGTCGGTGTGAGGCCAGGGAGGCCCTCTGGTCAGGCTGACTCAGTTTACTCCCAGTAGGCACTGCACCCTTTGGCAACCACTCTCCAGGAGATTTCGATGATGGGTTTCTGCGCAGAAAACAGCGCCGGAACCGGACGACGTTTACTCTTCAGCAGGTAATAACAGCGCTTCCTTTCTGAGTCAGCTCCATCCTGCCTCCCAAAATATCAGAGTTTGAGCAGCTCTTCTTTGTCTTTTAAAATAAAGCCAACTATGGAAACTGGATCTTTCCATTTTCTTGCACACTTTATGTGTTAAGAAATCTGTTTGGGGAGAGGGCAGATGACTTGGACCTTCTGATCCCAGATAGGAAGGGAAGAGGCAATAGTGATCGCTCACATTTGCCTTAGGTTGGTAGTTTGGGGGAACATTTCCACATCAGCAATATCATCTGAACCTTGGGAAATGCAGGCAGGACATTCTTAATCCCAGTAGATAAATGGAAAGACTGGGGCCCAAGAAACTGACTGACTTGTAGAAGGTATTGCCATTCATAAATGGAAGGGCTACAAGGGGGACCTTCCTATTGTGTTTCCTGGACCTGGGCTCTTTCCCTTAGATCTGTGCAAACTAGAGGAGTCACGAAGGTGGCCCAAATACCTCTTGGTAGTTTCTGTGGGACTGACACAGTGAGGGCGTCTGCAAGTTGTTTCTGTCTTCTGGGGAAAGCGTGTGGATTGCTCAGTCTCATAAGGCCACCCTTAGAGCCTTTGATTCCTAGGAATCTATTTAAATGCAAAAGCACATAAATATTTGTGCTTCTCTTCTTATTCTTATTTCTTGGGGGAGCACCGATGTTGATGGATGTCTGGATATCGATGGCCTTAGCGAATCTTAGCATCTAAGTCATCCATGGTTATGATTTGAATTCCGTGGGATCTTCTCAAAGAGCTCTCTTCTCCCTCTTCCTCCCCCATTTGATCTGTGAAGCTACTTCCTCAACTCCTGCTCATCGCAAATTCCAAATAGGCATCTGCTTCCTCTCACCTCACCGCAGTCTCTCACCAATAAATATTTTTCCCTTTTACTAGCTGGAAGCTCTTGAGGCAGTCTTTGCCCAAACACACTACCCTGATGTCTTCACCAGAGAAGAGCTAGCCATGAAAATAAACCTCACAGAAGCCAGAGTGCAGGTAAACCTTCTTTTTAATTATTTAACTCTCTAATATTAAAACTGGCAAACTTTTTTTTTTGACATCATGACTGCAGAGTGCACATTTGGCCAAAGAAAGCAAATGAAGACTATCTGTCATTTTCATGATGCACTTTAATAACATCAACATAATGTGGAATATTAGATTAGGTTGATTAATCGGTCATTCATAATTAACTAGTGATAATGTTCTACACTAATTTGTCCGCGTCTCTAAGGTACTAAATTACATCAATGCACATCCATTTCCTTGCTTTGGAAAAAAAAAAAAAAGAGCTGAGATGCTATTCTCAAAGCAGCTCTGACCGCTCTGGGGTAAGGCCGGTCAATTGCAGAGAACTGTGTTTTCAGATGGGAACAGGGTAGGATCTGCTTTCCAGAAATTGCATCATGTCCAACTTTTCCCCTGGACGCGGACTCTTTCAGTGAAGTGGATCCGAAGAACGTGTGCAATTTAAAAATCTTTAAAGGGCAGCAGCGAGAGGGCTGCCTCCGAGCTGAGCATGGCCCGCGGTGACCGTCTCTAAGCAGGAGTTCTTTTTAGAAGCCACACGGTGATTACGTTTAAGTGCACAAACCCGTCGAGCCCAGCAGATGTGCCCGAGTGTGGGAGGAACAGATTCACAGCGCCGCCTCTCCGGGAGAGCTATTCTTTGAGCACAATTATATATTCATTTTATTTATGGGGTTTCCTCCATGCTGTTTCTGTTGTTTTTTATGTAGGGGCTTGGGGTTAAGACTATGCAAAGATCTAATTGTAGGAAATATAATAGTTTGCTTTCGGTTCCCCTGGGTCATGTTAGTATCTCTTAAAAACCAATGGCTGAAGAGAGATAATGGAATTCTGAGCAGTAAATTGGGGGTTGTAAACAAATTATTTCCCCTATAATCAGATTATGTGATCCTGATTATTAAATCTGAACATGAATCATTGGTCATATGCGGGCAAATTAAACTGATTATTATTTGGAAATGAAAATCTCCTTTGGCCAGGATGTTGTCTATCCCTTCTTTTTTTAATGCCAGCTTGCCAATAGCTGCCTAAAGACCGAACTGCAAATTGAGATAAATGACACAATTATTGAGCATTCAGAAGTGGAAGATCATAACTTCTCCCTGAAAGGTGCAAGGGTGAGATAGGGGTGGTAACAATTAAGTCTGGGAATTGTTGTTCAGGCTGTTGTTGGCTATTATGCAAACAGACAATGGCTGTGAAGCATTTGTTTAGTGAGCCTCCGTGTGGGGACGTGGGCTTCGGTGGCAGGAAGGGAGATGTGTTTACATTTATACCCCTTGCTCATTCAAATATGATTAATGTTCTATAAAGCAGGGTCTTAATCGAAGCTGATGTTGTCAAACAATAACTAAATAGGGAAATAAACGACTCCATCATGGTCTTTCCTCAGAAGCAGGCGAACTGTCAGTGCAAAGTCATTAAAATATGATAATGAAAAATAGCTCAATTAAATGTTGTTATAGCTGTGACCTTCATTCAATTAAGACACAAGAAAGTGTCTGCATTTTGCTTTGCATTTAACTGCCCTAAATTTAGAATATAGATAAAATCATTATTCAATGGTTGCTGATATGTGCAATTAAAAGCCAACTAGATTAAAAAAGAAAGAAACCCAGTTAAAGGAGAATGAAAATTCGGAAGTGGGGTGGGCTGGCGGAGGGCTCAGCCCCGGGACCCAGGCTCTCTCCTGGGCCAGTGTGAGGCAGGAGGAGGAGAGGCTACCCCGGGGGAGTGGGAGGCAATCTAGCCCAGCCTTTTTTGAAAGCCAAGAATTATCTCCCAGGAGAGGAGGGATGGGGTTCTGCTGGGTAAAGAGCAGCAGGAATTCACTGATCTCTGGGAGCACCTTGGGCCCCGTTGTGCGGCTGTCATGAGGGTGTCCTTCCGCAGATGCCGCCCTGATCGCCAAATCCACACCAGGCTCTAAGTCCACACACAGGTGAGGAAGTCCACACCAGGCTCTAAGTCCACACACAGGTGAGGAAGTCCACACCAGGCTCTAAGAAGGCACTTAGGGCAGGTGAATCGTAAGCGTCCTCCTAACCTGAGGATGGCAGGGATAAGGCTGCTTAATGTTGACCGAGGGACTGATGGCTGTGTGTTGGGCGACAGTGCTCCGCGTTTTTTGTGTGTCTCTGTGCTGACAGTGCTTGGGGGTGGCCATCGTTATTACTCCCAAGGAGAGTGGATTTGGTTCCTAGCCAGGCCACCACCGGTCTTCAAATCCTGGGTCTGCCACTTACCACCTGAATGACCTTGGGCCGGTTAATTAACCTGTCTGTGCTTAAGCAGTCTCTTCTGAAAGCAGGGATAGACCCGCCTGCCTTAAAGGTTCGGGGTGGATTCTAAACTAGGCCAGGCTGATCCAGAGGCGTCGTGTCTCATGGGTGTGCTGGGCTGCCAGTCACGAGCTTCATGACTGTCAGGGACGATTTCATGGGTCTCAGGCCAGACACACTCCCCGGCTAAGGCAAACCTGCGGGAAGAGGGAATGAGTATTTTTGATGAGGAAACCCCAGGACAGTGTTTTACAAATTGCTGCGATGATGAGTCCGCCTCCCTCCAACCCTAGCAAATACGTTTCACATCAAATAAATGCACTTGGATACGTCAAAAATTTCCACACTTGTACCTTTACTGTGGGCGATACATTTGGATACTTTCTATGATTTAACGTTTATTTAAAAAAAAATGCCTGTCATGCCTTCTACACTGATCTTCTGACCCATCTTTGGGTCTGAAGCTGCAGTCCAGAGGGCACTGTTTTGGGAGATCTTTTGAAGAGAGGAGGCTCGTCCCCCACACAGCTGCTGCAAGGTGAGCCGTGAGCACGGGGGATGGAACCCAGGCGTTTGGGTTTTTGCTCCTGTCTGATTTTCTGCCTCTCTGGGATGTGCATTTCCATGGGGGACTCAGGTTTGGTTCCAGAACCGAAGGGCCAAATGGAGGAAAACGGAGAGAGGGGCTTCTGACCAAGAACCAGGAGCCAAGGAGCCCATGGCAGAGGTGACGCCACCGCCCGTGAGAAACATCAATTCCCCGCCACCAGGGGACCAGGCCCGGAGCAAGAAGGAGGCCCTGGAAGCCCAGCAGAGGTGAGGCGGGCGAGCCCCCGGGGTTTGGAGGCTTGGTGGCTACACAGGATTGGGAACTCAGTGTGATTTTTTTCCTCCAGCAGCCTGGGGAGAACTGTGGGTCCCACAGGACCTTTCTTCCCCTCTTGCTTGCCGGGGACCCTCCTGAACACGGCCACCTATGCCCAGGCCCTGTCCCACGTTGCCTCCCTGAAAGGTACGTTTGGCTTCTGCTGGCTGGTGGGGTGGGGCTGGGGTTTCTCGGGCGCAGCACTGTCCCTAAGGTGTCGCGGAGGTGGTCTGGCAGTCCTGGTTTCTCAGTTCCGCCCATCCTTGTACCTTGGGCGGTGCGGCTCCTTCTCCCCTTCTGTTGGTTGCAGCCAGGGGCGTGAACGGTCTCAGTTCCCCCACACACTGTCCTGTGTGACTTCTCCATGGCCCAAGATTGTAGGTGTCACTGCACCAGCCAAGGGCTTCTCAGAAGTGGTTGTGCCACGAGGGACCACTCTGCCTTCACAGGTGGCTTCTTCTCATTGGTTACGGTTTTAGGTGAGGCCTCGTGGGAGAGGCCTTGACGGGCGGTTGTCCCAGCTTACAAGGACCCTCTCCATCTGTGCAGCTTGCCCACCCGCCTCCCTGGGGACTCCTGACGTCAGAGGTCTGAAGGGCTAGGATTGGTGATTTTCCAGGGTTTGTGCTCTTATTCTTTTTTTTTTTTTTTTTCCTAATTTATTTATTTGTCAGAGAAAGAGAGCTAGCGCAGGCAGACAGAGTGGCAGGCAGAGGCAGAGGGAGAAGCAGGCTCCCTGCCAAGCAAGGAGCCCGATGCGGGACTCGATCCCAGGACGCCGGGATCATGACCTGAGCCGAAGGCAGCCGCTCAACCAACCGAGCCACCCAGGCGTCCCTGGGTTTGTGCTCTTCTTAATCGCTGTTGTTGTCTGAAGGATGCAAACCATTAGGGATGTTTGGTCAGGCCCAGAAAGAGGAACTCCCTGGGGACTTCTGGGGCATTCCCAGCTGGATGAATGTGCCCATCCACTGTCTCTGCATTCCTGGCCTTGAACTCATTCCTTCTAGGATGAGGCCAGGCAGCTGTGCTGGCCAGGACCGGGGCTGGCGTCCACATGGGGTCTGGGGCATTAAGGGGCAGTGCTGTGCTTATTAGGGCCTGTCTGTCACACGGGGTCTGGGAGGGGAGGCACAGGTGTAGGCTGTAGGCTTTTGCCTGATAATAGGCAGTGGGAGAGGCCCCTCCTAGAGGGTCCCCTGCTTGTTCTACATTAGGATCTGGGGGTCTCCTGCCCTTGAGGGGTCCCCCTCCAGCTGGTAAGTCAGACACACACACACACGCACACACGCGCACACACACACACACAGTGGCAATCCACGGCACAAATGTGGCTTCTGGAGGCTGAATGAGGGCATGAAGTAACTTCCCTGGGGAGTCTCCAGAAGGGAGAGAAGGGCATTTTAGGCCAGGGAGCAGCACATGCAGGGTTCCAGGAGAGGGCAGGAGAACCAGGTTTGTCTGGAGATTGGTTGGTATGGTGGGTGTCCATGGGAGAGTGCCCAGAGATAAGGTGGAGATGCCCAACAGGGGCCAATGCTTGAACGCTCTGGAAGCTGTGCTCCTGGGCTTGGATTTTCCCCTGTAGGAGGTGGGGCCTTGAGGCCCAGAACACTTCTGAGCTGTCCAGGTAGCTGGGCAAGTCCCCTCCCTTAGACAGCTGGCATGAGTGGATGAGGCTCACTTCTGTCCATCTCTGGGCCCAGGCCCTTCCTCATGCTTCCTTCAGCTCCAGGCCTGGGTGCTCCAGGGGCCAAGTACAGCCACGCCCCACCCTGCCAAGAGTGGCCTTGAACACATTCACAGGACACAGTAGGCTGATCGGGAACAACAGAGGTAGAGTCCTAATTGGAAGAGGCTTCTGGAAGGAGATTACCATTGGGACTTGGGTATCAATTAAGGAACCAATCTGGGCAGAGGAGCAATTCTGTGTCTCAATCCTCTGCTGTGGTGGGGGCCAGCTCAGTTCCTGAGAGCAACCATCTCTTTTAGAAATGTTCTTGCTTGCCCCACTCCGGCCTCATGGGTTGTACGTGACTCCCGTGTCTCTGCCGTGGCCACCTGCAGCCGGGCTCTCTGGCCAGCCAAGCTGGGCCCCTGGAGGAGGCCTGCAGTGGCTCGACGAAGGGTGAGGGGCCAGGTGACTGAGCAGGGAGGGCACAGCGCCTGCAGCTGGGAGGCCCAGGGCAGTGGTGAGAGCAAGACAGAGCAGAGTCTTGTGTCTTCTGAGTTATGACCCAGGACAAAGGCAGGGGCTGGTGGCAGGGGCCGGTAAAGGTAAATGTGTCACCCCTCTTCGTCTGTCCCTGGTATGTACTCCCCTCCAGCGCTTCCCTAGACTTTTCCGGCTGGACTGTGACCCCTGGGCCTGTCCTGTGTCTGCCTCATTAGAAACAGGCTTTCCTTCTATGCTGCCCTTGCTGAGGGGGCTGAGGGGGTGGAGCTTGGGGTGAGCGAGGGCTCGTAGCGGTGACAGAAATCACAGTGTGCTCACCAAACACGGGTGTGCCCGTGTGTTGTGGTGGCACTAGCTCGGGCAGCCTGTGTATCCCTTGGGAAGTCTTCCTGACTGCGGTCACGTGCCGGGGCGGGTGGCATGCTCAGATGTCGGGCAGACAACGAGCGAGGTGACTGGGTGTTGGCACTGTCTTCACGTCACCATATACTAACGAGCTATTGCTCCCTTCTCTTGAGGTACAGAGCCCTCTTGGTCTGTCTGTCATTTTGAGAGTTTTGAGAAAGACACGGGGAAAGGACCCATTTCTCCACTGTCAGAGACAGTGGGGCTGGGCACAGGTGGGGCTGGGGTTGGATTCGCTCACTCAGGGGTCAGCGGCTGCTCAGGCCGGCTGATGGTGGCCCAGTGCGTGTGCGGACGCAGCATTGCCAGCACTGCTGAAATTTCTGGAGAAGCTGGGAAGCTGGCTTTTTATTTGAGATAGTCCCATCTTTTAAATGTGGTCTCTCAGTCTTCAGGGCACACTTGCACACGGTTGGTCCACAGAGCAGTCCATGGCCTGCCATTTTGCTCTGAGAAAACAGCTGGTATTGGTGGGGGTGTCTGTGCCTTCCGAAGGGGCCTAACCCCATCTGGTGGCACTTCTGGGAGCCGGGAATTCTGAGCTGGAAGTCTCGGAGTCAGAACGCCTGGCTCTAGTCCAGGTGGGCTCAGCTTTCCCTGGGGCTGTGCTCAGGGCTCAGGACCTGCATCATAAGCATCTGCCCGTGAGTTAGTTTCTAGATACCGTGGGGTTCAACATTAGACTGTTTGTGGAACATTTGTTAAGTGGTTTAGGGATGGGACAGCTTTTTGTCTTTTGCAACCCACCTTCTCTTCCCAGGCTCCCCCAGGGCTGCAGGAATTAAGTCCATGGGCCTCAGAGGGCAGCAACCCCATTTCCTATCGCCTGGCTCAGTGCAGGGACTTCTGGGCAGTGACCTCGCCTCCCTTACCTTTGTGAATCCCCACAGGTGACTGGGTAAGCGATGTTGGCGGAGCTAGTGGCCTGAGCCTGGCTTCCCAGGGGGGCGCTGGCCAGGCCAACCTGGGGACGGGCCTCACGTAAGTGGGAGGAGCTTCATGTCTGTTGGTGCTTGAAGTCACCTGTCTGGGCTTCTAGGCCCATTCCTCTGCTCACAAATGAGAAACTGAAGCTCAGAGGAGAAGTCAGTTGCTCACACATGACTTATTCAACTAGGTCTCTGGTCTCCCCTTCAGGGTCTGGGCTGCCCTCCACAGGGTTCTGAGGTTCCCTTTCCTCCAGACACCATGTAGTCATGCATTCCTCTGCATGGACACCTGTTCCTGGTAGGGCCTTGGACCCCTACTCTCCTTTTTCACCCACAAGAGAGGAAAGCTATGAGTCTGCTGGGTGTGAGCCCTGGTGAGGGGTCTAGACTCACCCAAGACTATCAAAGACCAAGACCACTGTGAGCTGAACACCACCGTCTCTTCTAGCCCGGAGATCCCAACCCATTTCTCCAGGGCCATGGCAACTGACAAATAGAAGAAAGAAATCAAACTCAGTGTCAGCTCCCAGACTCAAACCAGTGCTCGTGTCTCCTTCCCTAGGCTCTGTAGTCCTAGTGGGATCGTACGGCCCTGGGCTGAAGACAGCAAGTATCCTGGGTAGGCCACCGAGGTTCTGGCCCAACCCTAGACAGCACCAGGTTGCCCCCCCCCCCCCCCCCACCAGGGCTTGAGGACCTAAGCCCAAGCTCCCGTGCCTCAGCCAACAGCTGGCCAGAGCGAGAGGAGCAGGCAGTGCTCCCAGTGCTCCCAGGCAGGATCAGTTCTTCCACGGGGCATATGGAGCACCTCAGCCACTGCTCCCAGGGCTAACAAGCTGAGAAGGCCAAGGACTCTGAGCTGGGGTCCCAGTCTTTTGGTTCCAGGTATTGTTGTGACTGATGCGGAGTCCTTGCCTGGGAAATGTTAAGCACCCCTCCAGGGGTGTTTGTGGGAGAGCTTGCTAAGGTACAGTTTGCTCAGTTCCTCTAAGTAGCGGCCCTTGAGGGCTCTTGGTCCTTGAACATAGCTCTATGGCTATTCCCTTGCCTGGAAATTCTTTGACTTGGGATGTACTCTGAGAACAGGAGTGCTCTTGGATACTGGCTGTCAGCTCCTTGAGCAGGCTGCACTAGGGGAAAGAAAAGGACATGCAGGGACGTCAGTTGTAGAGGGAATGAACTCCCAGGGCCCCTGCAGTGCTGGGTTTCCGGAACTCGGAGCTGTGTGGTAACACCAAGCCCAGTCCCCTGCGGGAGTGGGGAGAATAGACTGGGCCCTAGAAGCTCTGTGGCTTTGGCCCTGAACATGCCAGTGGTTGTAGACTGCTTCTTCATCTATGGATTATGGGGGGGAAATGGCCCAGAAAAGAGGAGGGAGAGCTGGTCTCTCAGCCACTTTGCTGAGCTTTGGCCACAGACTGAGAAGTCAGTAGCAGAAAACTCTGAAATATGGTTTTCTTAGAAAATTAGAAGGACTAGTTGCCATTCCTTGGAGATGCCTGTTGGAAGCAGGGGTCTGGGGTTTGGAAGCACCTAGAGAGCCAGGGAAACCAAGATGAGATTGAAAATTACCCCGGTATGTGGATAATCCACACGGCTAGGAACAGCCACGGCACTGAAGCTCGACTTGGTGCTTCTGCCTTAGGCCTGGGAGAGGGCAGAGATTTTCCAGAGCTTTGCCCTCTGCCGCAGTCATCCTGTGTTGGGTGTGGGGTGTGGGGTGGGCTCTGCTGCCAGCCAGGTCCAGGGCTGGGGTCCTGGGGTGATCGTTCAGCCAGGGGAGTGGGAGGTGGGGGCGGCCCCCTCGAAGGGCGGGAGGTCACGGCCCCTCTGGGGTGGCGGATCAAGCAGAGTGTCCGTAGGTGGACGAGTGGCCGACTAGCCTCCAGGTTGCCGGGCAGGCTCCCGAACCGGCAGGGGGCTGTGCCCATCAGGGAGTGGGGCAGCTGGCTACCTCAGGCCCGGAAACTGCCCACTGGGGACAGAGCAACGTAATTGAAAACCAGGCACTTGTGGGGGTTTCCTCCTTTAATTATCAAGCAGCTGACCAGCACAGTGGCCTCAAGTAAGGACTCTGGGGTGGCCTGCCTGGTGTGAATCCTCATCCTTCCGTTCCCAGGCTGTGTAAGTCTTGAGTACAGCACTGGGGGTCTCTCTCTCTCGGATCTTGATTGTAACAAGACTGAAGTCAGAGAACTGGGTGAGGGGCACAGGAGCTGGAACATCTGAGGCTCTTGGAACAGTGTGTGGCACGTGAGAGGGGCTCAATTAATACCATCGTCATGAACCAGATCCCTTCATTCCCGTTTCCAAGTCCCCGGGTCCCACTCACCTTTAAAGGAGCCTGTGACATGTCCGCATCTCCCAAACGTCTCCCATCTCCCTAACCTTTATGGAAGCCGTGACTTATCTTTTCCTTGCATCCTTTGTCGTTCCAGATTTGGCCATGATGAGGGGGTTCCTTCCTGTACCTGGTAGGATTTCCCTGGGCAGGGCACCCATTCCTTCCCTGGGGCTTCACGGGGTGGTAATGCACTTTGTACTTCGGGATGGTCAGAGAGGACCCCTCGTGGCCAAGCATGCCCTTCGTTCGTGTGTTTCCTTATTGAGTATTCCATGGACACTCTCGAATAAAAAGGCAGCAGGACTCTCCCTACCTGCTGGGAGGGTTTGCATCACAGTAATGGGTGTCCAGAGAAAAAGCCTTTGCAACACAAAGAATTTTCCTGCTCTGTCTTAATGGCCAGGCTTGTGTTCACAATTCATTAATGCAGAGGAGGTTATTAATGGCTGAGGGAGGCGCTTGGGTTTGTTCTGGGGGAAGTGCTGGCCACATGAGGAGCGTGATGGGGGCAGGAGAGCCGCAGTCCACAGAGGCCCCCTCTCCCTGGTGCACTTAGCCGGGCTCCCTCTAACCTGTGATCGGGAGGCGGGTGTGCGGTGGAAGCTAATTACAGCCGCCAGCGGAGAGCTTTCATAACTCAGGCTGTGCTCATGCTTGGGGCTCACAGTCACTCTCCTGCACTGGGTGGGGGCATCCTGCCCAACTTTTCTGAAACTGGAGGGGGTGAGTGGGAGGGTGGGGAAGCCCGAGGGCAAGTTGGGCCCTTGGTCCTTAGCGTCAGACATGAGGGGTGGGCATAGCAGCAGAGCAAGGGAATGAGGTCTGACCTCTTCTTACCCTGCCCTCCCATCCCCTCCTGGGAAGCTGAGGTGGCCCCAGCCGTCCCATGCTGGAGGGGCTGGAGGCAGAGAGCCCGGCTCCCACCTCCCTCATGGAGCTGCTGCGTTCAGGCCTCGCAGGCTGGGAGGACTCAGGAGCTGTTATGTGCCAGGGACTTGTTCCGTGTTGGCACGAGGCGGGCACTCAGAAGCTGCTAGCAGTTGGAGTAGCAGTTCTGGTCCTGCATCGTGTGTACGAGGAACAGGGGAAGGCAAGGGGCAGGGTGTCCCCTGTGGGGGACAGGGTCTGGCCATATCCTTCCAGAGAGCAAGGCGCCTTCATTAGTCAAGAATGTGCCCTCCCTGCCTCACACTGGCCTTGGCCTTGGGCTCAAGCCAAGACAAAGTGTCTGGATTCTGGGACTGCAGGGGCTTTATGGCCCAATATACATCTGTCCACCAAGGCTAAACTACGGGCTGTATGCCGTCTCTTCTCTCTCCAGCATCTCCCCACTATTCCTCCTTAATCTCTTTTTCTTTTGGGTTGTGGCAATGAAAAAACATTAAACTTTGTTTTATTATGAAATATAATATTCATGAGAAAAATTCATAAAACATGCAGCTAGAGTTTAGTGACCTATTTTAAGCACCTATGTAAGGACCCTCTGGGACTTTGCCTGCACCCCAGAAGCTCTCCAATCCTGGACCCCTTTTCTTTCCCCAAACGAGAGCACTATGCTGACTTTGCCAACCACCTAAGCAGGTATCCTGAAACATTACTATTTAGGCTGGACTTTTTTGAACTTTACGTATAAATGAAATCATAGAGAACATATTCTTCGTGTCTCCTTCTTTGGCTCAGCATAATGTTTGGGAGATTTATTCTTGTAATTAGGCTTAGTGGTAGATTCTTTATGATACGTGTATGATGAGGCCATCTGCAGATAAAGACAGCTGGTCTCTTCCTTTCAAATCCTTATGCCTTTTATCTCTTTTTCTTGTCTGTGCCAGCCAGAACCCCTAGCACAGTACTGAATAGAAGTGGTGACAACGGGCATCTTTGCCTTATTCCATTTCTTTTATAATAGCTTTATTGCGATATAATTCACACACTCTCCCATTCATCCGCTGAAGTGTGCGGCCTAATGAATCTTAGTATATTCAGGGAGTGGTGCAGCCATCGCTAAGATCAACCTCTGGACATTTCCATCACCCTGTACCTGTTAGCAGTTACTTTCCACTGCTCCCAATATCCCCAGCCTCGGGACACCATGGATCTCACTGTCTCTATTGGTCGTGAACATTTTTGCAATTGCTACCGTGGACTTTTTGTAGGAATGGAATCATACCATATGTGGTCTTCATGACCGACCCTGGCCTATTCTTGATCTCAGGGTTTCACAGTCACGTTTGTTGTCTTTTCGTTTTGTTTTTTTTTAGATATCTTTTATCAAGTAAGGATAGTTTCTTCTCTCCTCGGTTTCCTAAGAGTTGTATTTAAATTATTATTTAAAAAATCATGAATGTGAATGAACATTGAATTTCATTGAATACTTTTTCTGCTGCTGTTGAGGAGATCACATGATTTTTTTCTTTCTCAAATGTATTAAGACAGTAAGTTACACTGATTGATTTTTTTAGTGTTAATCCAACTGTGCCTTCCTGGAATAAACCCACATTAGATGTGACATGTCATCCTTCTTATATAGAACTGGATTCCGTTTGCTGGTTCTTTGCTCAGGGGTTTTGTATCTATGATCTTGGGGAGATTGGCTTGGGATTTTCTTAGAATTTCCATTCCAAATGTCAGTGTTGTTTTCCTTTGCCCCCAAACCAAGTATAAAGCAGCAGTAGGGCCGCCTGGTTATTTTGCTCTCTGTCCTGATTCTGAGGACTGACTGGGCTCAGCCAGGTGGTTCTGCTCCTGCTTTGGTCGGGGCTCTCTCATGAGGCTGTGGTCACATGGCCACTGGGGCTGGTGCCTGCAACATGGGGTCACCCTTCTTCGTCTGGGGCCTTGGTGGGGATGTTGGGAGGCTGGGCGCTCTCTTTTTCTCTCTCCACGTGGTGATCTTGGAGTGGGGTTGAATGGTGGTTGATTCCTAAGCACGGAAAAGCAGAAGGTGCCAGACCTTGTTGAGGCTTACACCCACAGCGGGCACAGTGTTGTTTCTGATGCTTTCTATTGATTTAAGCTGGTCACAGGGCCGTCCCAGGCTTGAGTGGAGGGGCCTGTACATAGGTGTGAATGCTAGCAGGTCGCTTCCTTGAGGGTGCTCTTTGGAGACCGAGTGGCACAGAGATCAAGGATACTCTAGTATCATGATTTGAATTGGGGTGTTTGTTTTTGAGCTTACCTTGCTTCCAATCCTGACTACAAGCACTTTAAGGGTGATGGCCCTATCTGATTCACCTCTAGGTCCTTCCAAGCCACTCACCTCGGCCCCAAATAGAGAGTCTGGTGCAGAGTAAATGGTAGAGAGGTTTGGATAAAGAAGGAAAGCAGGTGAGGCTGCTCCGGGTGTGGGAGACTGACCTCACCAGCCTGCAGTGCTGGCCATCTGTTGGACCCCAGGAATAACTGGGCCCTCCTGTTCTTCATTCAGCACCCACTGAGTACCCCACTTTGTCAGACTCTAAAGCAGAGGCCAAACCTCTGGTGATGAATTAGACACATCCTGACTTCAAGGGAGTGACAGGCCAAGTGTGGGCTTCGAGAAACAGTCTACAAAGAATTTCATCTCATGTGACATAGTCATACGCTCTCATAGAGACGAACAAGGGCTGGCAAGGTGTGGGGGAAGCCATGAGGGGAGAGAACATCTTTCCCTATAGGAATGAGGAAGCCTTTCCAGAAGCAATGTTTCAGTTGGGCTTGAAGGAAGCATAGGAGTTGCCCAGTGGGTGAAAGGACCCCAGGCAAGAGAACAGCATGAGCAAAGGCACTGAGGTAAGTAGGCCTAGTGTGTTGAGGAAAGGGCAAAGCATGAGGTTGGATGGGGCCACATTCCTAGGAGAGGATGGCATGGCCTCAAGGTGAGCCCAGGTTCTGGAGTCAGACTGGCCATGGCCCAGAACTGCTCAGAATTGTTCTTCAATGGGAGAGCCTCTCAGCCTCCAAGGCACAGTTAATGAGTTCTGAGGTGTGTGCAGCTCTAAGAAAGCTGCACAGCCCTCTGGGGCCCTTGGCTTGTTTGTAAGGATATAGGTATTTGGGAAGCAGAGAACCCAAGGGGCAGAAGGTAGCCACTTCTTATGGGGAAAGTGGTTGGTTCAGCCCTAGCCATCTCCGTGCCTAGTTGATGTCAGGAAGACAGGGGTAGAGAACCCCAGCACTAAGATTTGTAAGGAATCTTCTTAATGAGTATGTTACCTTTCCTGAGTATAGTGGGGAAACTGAGGCCCACAGAGGGGAAAGGACTGTCCAAGGTCATGTAGTATATCTGTCAGAAGTAGGAAAAGTCAGGGGCCCAGGTGTCCCATCGTCCAGCTCCCCACACCCTGTATCGATTCTGTTCCTTTTACAGGCACCTGCTGTCATTCTCTGGCTTTAAAAGCTGCAACTCACTTTCCAGAAGCCATTTCCTATGGGTGCTGATGGGTTTGCCCTTCCTGCTAATCAATGGGGCCCTGGAGTGCAGGGAGCTGAGCAGAAGGTTTCTGGCTTGTGCCCAGAGGCAGCGGGAGAAGCAGCCTGCCTGTGTCGAGTTCTGGCTGCCACTGGGAGGAGGGAGGGCTAACTGGCATCGGGCTGCCCAGAACGCGTGTCCCTCTGCTCCTTGGGATGTGCCAGTCTTCTTGGATCTTGGTGTTGTCATTTTTTGTTTGCCCCTTCAAAGACATCCAAATGGAAAGGGGACCCTGGTGCTGGCCCTGAGACCATCCCAGTGCGAGGAATGTCTGGCTGCAGTGCCTCCTGTCAAGGAGCATTTGCTGAACAGAGGAGCAGATGTCAAGAAAGTGGGTGTACAAGTGCTAGGTGGAGTTCAGGCAGGGGTGGGACTGGGCATCAGTTCTAGCAGAATAACCTTCCAAATTAACCTGGGGATTTTGACATGAATCAGATTGAGCAACTTTGCCATGAGCACTGTTTCTTGCCACGAGGTACCGAGGAAGTTTAGAACCTAGGGGATGGTAACTCTGAGGACCCAAGGTATGCCAGCTCAGTCAGGAAGGAGGGACTCCTCCTTTTCTGCCTTCCCCAACTATTCAGTCTTTACTTTGTACCCAAATGGTACATTTCAGTTCTGGCCTCAGGAATATAGGGGTGAGTGTGGGGGAAGGGTGCTTACGGCAAGTTTGGGAGGTGAGCTGGGTACAAAACTCAACATAATAATAATAATAATAATAATAATAATAATAATACAAATAATAAAATAAGCACAACTCATGGTGAAAGGCAATATAAACCATAAAATGGAGATGGGACAAAGCACATCAGGCCTTCTGAGGTAGAAGATATGGGGGTATAAATTTGACCTTGTGCACTTAATTATTGGTGAGCACGCATCGCTACAACATCTAAAAATCTGTGCTTAAATGTGGTAGGCATCTACCAACGCTGCACTCATGCCCAGGGGCTGTTATTACAAATCACAAAATATATTTGCCATCTATCTATCTATCAAAAGACATCAACTATGGTATTGTGTTAAAGGTGTCCTAAATCCACAAACTCATTTCCTTGTTCAATTCTGTTACCCTTAACCTGAACTTTCAGCAAGAAATCAGTGTGCGAGAGCTTTACTTGTAACCAACATTGTAGTTCACGTGCCTTTATGAGGAAAATGTGCTATCGACAGAGACGAGACAGAACTAACTTAATTTTTCCTGTCAGTCTCTATAGTAGATCAATTAAACTGCCAAGGAGATCAAATATTTCAGACTGTATTTATTACATTAAGTATTTATGTTCAGGCCAAGCCTTTAAAGCATGATGTCATGTAGGAATGCAGGCCGATTAGATCAATTCAGCAGAATTTGCTGTAACTTAATGGAAATCTAATTGTGTGTTTTAATTTAGTGTCCAGGAGGTAGTATGTTTTCCAAACTAAATCATTTTCAGGCTGCATTTTAGGGTCAGATGCTCTCACGCAGACGCTGGCCATGGTGCATGTTGGTAGGGCCAGAGGGGAGAGGTTGTGGTCTTTTAGGGGGTCCGTCTGCTGGCGGGTTGGTTGTACCCCATGCTTGGGGTGCTTAAGGACTTGCTAACCTTGGGCCACACAGAACAGGAGACTGACCAAGTGTTCCTGGTGGGTTTTCCAAGGCACTTTGTCCACCCCAGTTTCACTGGTCAGTGTAGACCCAGGCCATTAATAGATACGGAGCTGCACCTGGGTGCCGAGACCATGGCCCTTATTCCTTGACAATTTCAGTGGGACTCCATTCTAAAGGAGAGCATCCATTCTCATCATCTGAATGGAAGAAGGCTGGAAATCACAAGGCACAAAAAAGACACACCATTTTCATGACTTTAATATCTGGCCAGGCTAGAAAGAGTGGAAAATACGATAAAACACAAAGAAACATACAAAATCACTCACACCCTTAGTACCCAGAATCAACTGCTATGAATATTTGGTATTGGTACATTTGTTGTCTTCCCATCTATAAATATATATCTCTAATGAATTCATATATTTTATAACTTATTTAGAAATTAAAAATTTTAAACCAAAAAGTTTAAATTTATCAATATTTTCTGCTTATAAATTTTCACATGTATTATACCTATGATCCTACATGGATAAGACATATGGTTGTACATGGGTGTGTACATATATACACCCGATGTGTATATATGTATGTTTTACGTACACATGGATATGTACAAATAACACATACATATGTGTACCAAAATGGAATCCTATTGACTTGTTTCTTAACCTACTTTTTAAACTTACATTATTATATGTCATTATGATTAATTTTTTCATGGTGCTAAGTATCTTCCTAGAATATAATTTTGTCATAGTTTTAGCGTGTTCTCTGTGGGTGACCCCAGCTTACTCAGCTCCCTATTGTTGGGCCATGAGGTTGGTCACAGTTACCATCACTGTATGCCACACCGGACTGACTTACATTGTAGCTAATTTAATTTTTAGCCCATTCATGATTTATACCTTTTTGAAAGATTAAAAGAAATAAAAGGAAAAAAAAAAACCCCTAAAGCCCCAGCTCTGGAAATCCAGTAGTTAAAAAAAGGACCTTTAAAAAAAAAAAAGATTTTATTTATTTATTTGACAGAGATCACAAGTAGGCAGAGAGGCAGGCAGAGAGAGAGGGGGAAGCAGGCTCCCTGCTGAGCAGAGAGCCCAAAAAAGGACACTTTTACAGTTCATCTTTCTCCTCAAGATTCTGTTGGCAGAATAAATTATTTTAGTTTTTGGTCTAATTGGAAAGGCTCCACTGAGGATACAGGACATCTGAGGACACAGTGCTGTGGTCGGTTGGGCATCTCTTAGGCCTAGGAGAGGAGCTGGTGGGATGGTCCCCCCACACTCCCCGGCTGTGGCAGAGCTCACAGCTCATCCTAGGTCCTGGGGTGACGCTCACAAGGTCAGTTCCTCAGCGGGTGACTGAAACAAATCGGTAATTGGAATAAGATGTGAATTGTGACTTAGAATTACCTTTTAATTTGTATGAGGTGAGGGAAATAGTAATTGTTTGAAGTCTTAGTACTGGGTGTGCTATGGAATGTCTCCCAAAGGTGGGTGTATCACCTCCCCTCACAGATGAGGAACCTGATGTGTGGACAGATGGCGAGGAACCCCACGACAGCTGAGAAGTGGGGCTGGGGGCCAAACTTCAAATCTCCCTTTCTTCTGCCTCAGAGATAGGCTGCATCCGGCTTTCAGGTCCCAGAGAAGGCCTGTTGCGGTTCTCGTTTTATGGAAACTTGATAATGGATGACTTGATTTTGGGGTAGACATTTTCTTGAGGGTCTTGGTTACCTCCCTGACATAATAAAGGGGGGCGCGTGGTCCTTCTTGTGGTTGGCTCAGTGTCTCCCCATCACTAACAGTCACAGGAAGTTGTCAAAACATTTTCAGATGTCATGTCTTTGTGGCGGTTCCTGCTTGGTGGGTCAGAGCTGTCAGGCCATCCTGAGGTGTCCCCCTTTGCTTGCTTGCCCCGGTACTGGCTGGCTCCAGGTTACTGTGCATTTTGAGTTTTTTGGCTGTCATAAGTTTGTGTGCCTTTTCTCAATATTACCCATCAGTGTGTCTGCCATTAGCAGGCACATTTCTCTCTAGTTTGTGGTAGTCTTTTAAACCGAACCATTTATGTCAGAAGTGCACTTGAAAGGATCGTTAAATACTCTAGTGAGGGCCTTGAGTATGGCTTTTCAGGGACAAAGTGCATGCGCTTTGGGGTCTGGATTTTTACTTGGTAACTATTGGTTCATCTGCCGTCCTGAGCACGCCAGAGGACGAATCTCCATTTTGTTACTTCTGGTTTTCACTCAAGGTCCGGGTCGCTGAAGTTATTTGGGCACGAGGCATTTGGGGAAATCTGGTGATGCCATTGGTACTGTGGAATCATGAAGAAATCAAGAGTTAGTTTTATGAGAATCCTATTTGTGGAAATCATTTTTTTTTCTTTGTTAAAAAAAAGGTGATAGGAGTTAAGGGAGATGCTGGTGGTTGGACAATTTAAGTTCTATCACCATGAACTGAAATTCTGAAAACGTGTTAAAGTTGGAAGGACTCAACTTTATAATTCACCTTCCATTCTAAAACCACTTCTTTTTTGTTGAAAGGGATTTAAAGCCTTTTCTTGTCTAATAGCCCATATTGTGCATGCAGATTCTCTAACGTCCTGTCGGGGGCTTCAGGGTCTGATGACCAGGAACCTGGCGAGCCCTCTGCATATGTATAGGATGTGATGGTAAAGAAAGAAAAACTTTGTTTTTCTCATACTTTTGGCCATTTCTTCTCTTTCACCCCCGTCACTAAGAGAGAGATAGTCAGAGACAGTTACTTCATGTCCATTGTGCCCTGAGGTCAGCTCAGCTAAGTAGCCCCATTTCTTCCATTTTTTACTTCTCCCTCCTCTCTTTCTTCCTTTCCTCCTCCCCTTTCCCCTCCCTCTAGTCTGATGGTCTGACCATGACAGAGAAGAGAAAGAATTTATCCTCCTTTCCCCCACAGTTTCTGCCTCTGTGAAGGCAACCCATAACCATATGGTGTCACAGTGAGCTTACCGAGAAGTCCTATCGACCACACGCTCCACTGAGCCCCACCCCCTCGTGCAGTTGGACCCTTGGGCACAGATCATAGACTTTATACCTTTCCCTGGTAAACATTGTCACATTAGATTTGTCTATTTGTTTGATTTTCATCTTGTTCTGTTGTACAGATTGCCTCTCTGTCTTGCCCATATCTACATTCTGGATTGGCACATCTTCCAAGTTGTCTTCCAAGTAAGGGCAGGGCAAAGAGAGTGATTTCCAATGGTTCCTCTGCCTCTGTCAGCATTCCTCGATGTGGCTGTTTGGATGGGTAGGAGTTCACCTATAAACGTCGACCCCTTCTGAAGGACACTTTCACTATAGTTCAGACTTGGGGTGTAGATGAGGAAAGAGGATGACATCTGCCAGGGGCTATATGCCAAAGAATCTTGTTAGCCTGAATGACTGTCTCAGGGTCTGCCACCCTGCTCTGCAAATGCCCACCCCACAGGCATGAAACGGAGTCTGGGGCAGAAGTCCAGCTTAAGGAGGTGTATAAGCCATGAATTGCTTCCTTAGCCAAAGACACAACTGGCGAGGTGGGTTGAGGGCATTAGCCCATGGATGTGAGGTGATATGTGGCTGGTGTGGGAGTGCTTGGCCCGAGGGACTTTGGAGGTCCTCATTCACTGGTGGAGCCTTAAAGAAGTTCGAGAGCCGTGGGCAGTCCTCGTGATCCTGATGACCTTGACCCAAACTCTCTTTTGGCTCTTACAGTTTTATTTATAAGAATTTATTTTACTTTATTTTATTTTTAATTGTGATAAAATATGTAGGAGATAAAATTTATCATCTTAACTCTTTCTAACTGATAATTCAAAAGTATTCAATACATTTCTTTTGTTGGGCAACGATCACCACCATCCATCTCTAGAACTTTTTCATCTTCCAAAATTGAAACTCTGCCCACTGAACAAGAACTTCCTATTTTCTCCTTTCCTCAACCCCTGACAACCACCATTCTGTTTTCCGTCTCTATGAATATGCCTACTCTGGGCATCTCATGGAAAGAGACTCATGTGGGATTTGTCTTCTTGTGACCGGCTTATTCACTTAGCATAACGTCCTTGAGGTCCATCTATGTTACAGATGTGTCAGAGTTTCCTTCCTTTTTAAAGACTCAACATTTCTCCTTTGTATGCATAGCCCTGAGAGCTAACCACAGAGTGTCCCAGAGTCATTGGGTTCCTGGTCCTCAGTTTCCCCATCCATCTGGTGTGGGGGGTGAACTAGATCACGGGCTCAGACTCTGCTCCTTCCCATAGCCTTGGTTCTGTGAGTTAATATATTTCTTTTATTGCTGAGTCTGGCTTTTGAGGACCAAGAGTGTAGTTATCGGTGGCTTTCTTGGGAGCCCACTGTGTGACCTTGTAGGCTGTGGATCCCAGGGAAAGAGGCTCTGTTTTGTCCCAGTGGCCCTTCTTCATTCCGCAGGTGGCATGTTCCTCACCAAGTCACAGACTGTTTAACTCCCTGCTTGATGCTTACATTGGAGCAAAGCCTCGCTGGAGGCAAGAATCAGCCTGACCCTCTCGGGCTGCTCTGACGCAGGGCAGGCTGCCTGGGGCAGATCCTGAGGACTGTGGTCCCTCCCAGGTTGCTGATGGTCCACAGCCCCAGGTAAGCTCCCCTCAGACTTTCAGTACGGACCCGGCTCAGGCTCCCAGGCCTCTTCACTGGCCCTCCTCAAATATGCCTCTTCTTAATATTCATTTACAATTGAAAGTAGTGTTTCTGATTTTTAAAGAACTTCACATTTGTTGTAGAAAAATGAGAAGAATTCTAAACAGACACAGAGAGGAAGGTGTCCAGTATTCCCATTGTTCTTTGTGTATGGTCCCCTCAAACATGAGCTCCCTTTGGGAGGGAGACCTAGAGGGGACCCCAGTCCTTGGGTGGCTCCTGGGGCTCATGGCACAGACACTGTCCCCACAAAGGCTGGCCCTCCCCTGCTGAGCCACCACTGGTGTTATCTGTGCTGAGTGAGGGCCCGTGGGAAGATGGACTCGGGACTTGACCCAGCATGACCATCTGTTTGTTTCCTGCTGGTGGTAATAGCTCGAGGCTGGAAGCCCACCGGGGGCGTGGGGCTGTGGCATGGGATCTCAGAATTCCCTTGGTAAAGTCGGCCTTTGTGATTTGCCTTACACTTGTCCTAGTGCCCGCTACCAGCTGTGCTGACCCTCAGTCAGATCTGAGGCGGGAGGCGGAGCTCTGTCCCCACCTCCCGTTATTGTGCCGGAGACCTGAAACACTGCTGGAAGGTTCTGGTCCCGCCTCTCAGTAAACTGTACGAACTCAGGCCGGTTAGTCCTGGAGCTTCAGTTTCCTTACCTGGAGAGTGGGGATGGGTCACGCACACCCCTCAGGGAGGCCGGGATGGGGGTGGGGGGCCACCGTGGGGGCTGCTAAATGTGAATGTCCTTCTGTCTCTGAGCAGGCTTGGGAAGGAAGAGAGAGATGCCACGGTGTGTTTGAGGGGAGAGGAAGGGGTCTGGCCCTGGCATGGGGAAGCCTGTCCCCAGGAGAGGAGGTGGGAACATCCCCACGGATGTTGCTGAGGCTGCCCCATGAGCACCGATCCTACAAACGGGCACTAGGGCTCATTGCCCTCCCCGACTTTTTCCTTCCCTGGGTATTTTCCGAGGGCCTGGCCTGTTTCAGGTACTATGTGCCAGGTGTTGGGGACAGAGTGCTGAATGAGACAGGAAGATACTTAACCCGTTGGGCATCTGCAGTCTCTTGAGGGGGAGAGACAGACAACAAACAAGTCAACAAACCATCAACGATCCCCCTACCTACCGTTTGTGGCCAATGCTGTGGGATTTGAGCAAACTGGAACGTGACTGGGGAGCTCTAAAGAGAGAGAGAGAGAGGTGTGAGGAGACTATTCCAAGGCAGGGGGCAGGGCCCTTCACTCACAGGCTGAGGCCAGGGAAGCATCCAAGCGGGAGTGGAATGAGTGCTCTTTTCAGACAGAGGGACACAATGGTTGAGGAGGAGGTCCCTTGCCTGGTGAGGTCCCACTTGGCCACTTACTGTTCACCCTCAGTCCCCTCATCTGAAAAAGGGGAGAACTCTGGGTAATACAGCTTTCTGTGGGCTCTGTTGTGATGCTTAGGGAGCATGTGAGGGAAGTCCCTGCCAGCACATGGGAAGGAGGAGAACACAATGCCAACCCAGTCATGCAAGGCCTTGGGGCCACTGGGAGGAATTCGGATTCATTTGACAAATAGGGATTTCGGTTCCCCGGTACAACTGATCTCTGGGTCTGCTTCTTCCAAAGCTGGTGAGCACTTTCAGAAAGAGGTGGAGGGACTGGCTTTGTGGTGCCCTCCCTTGTCAGAAGGTTGTCCATCCGCGTGCCACCAGTGGGCATGGTGGACCCAGGTCTCAGGCCTCAGGGATAGGCACTAACTCCCAACTGTCCTTGGCAGGGTCATGGGGGTCCATCTCTGGCTCCCCTGGGGGAATCTGGCTTTGGAGCTGGCCCGGGGTGACTGGGTAGGGAGGGGCATGGAGCTGTGGGAATGGGCCTGTCCGGCAGGGATCACACAAGGGGGCCCACCACTTGTCCTGTCTTGGGAGCTCAGAAAATCTCTTAAAGTATGTTATGCCACCAGCTGAGCCTACCCACCAGGCCTGGGGGCAAAGTCTGTGTGACTCCTGCTCCCACACCTGCCTGGGGTTGGCAGCTGGAACACACAGGTGTCCCTCAAGGAACAGCGGTGGTGCCAGCCCTGCTGAGTGCTGCTCACTTCTCCCCTGAGAATTCAGATTGGGCAGCAGGACCACGAAGTTCCAGACTCTCCCCATCCTCCTCCTCCACAGGCATGCCCCCTCCCCCCACACAACACTCTCTGTTTGCCCCCATCTTAGGAATGGCCCCTCTGTTCATTTGGATTCGGAGTTGAGCCAAGCCACTCTCCCTGAGGACTGCTTTATCCCCCAGCCTTCCCACCCTGTCCCCCAAGTGGAGAAGCCCGCAGCACTCTCTACTCTGATCTGCTGAGGTTTCCTTGCCCTGAATCCTGCAGTCTGGCCCTGATGACCTTGACCCACCTGCTTCTGCCCTCACCTGTGGTCTTGGGCTTCGGTCAGTCTGAACAGCCTGATATTCCCTGAACTGGTGACTTCTAGTCCAACGTCCGTGCCTTTGCACTGCTCTTCTCCCTGGCTGCGTGCTCTTTCCCGTGGCTGTCACCCTGGTGGGTTGCCCTCAGGTCTCTGCCAAGCACCATTCATGTTTTCCATAGCACGTGTCACCACCTGCCTTTGTATCAAGGACTCAGGGCTCTTGGTGTGACTTTCCACTAGACCTGCAGTCCGTGAGGTCGGGTCCTGCTGTGTCGTTCCTGCCGATGGCCACTAGGGTCTAGAAGAGTGCCGGGTGCTCACGGAGAGTCGTTGAATAAATGCACGATTGAGGATGACCCATCAAGAGGGAGGATCCTCAAACTGAGCTTGGCAGAGGGGTGAGCTCAGTGCGTTTTTGGGCTGGTTTCTACCCTCTGGCCAGCAGATCGGGGGCCACGTGATTGCTCCCAAGCGCCGTTCCACGCATCGGACCAATACTAAGTGCTTTCCCAACTGATTCCTTCAGAGGTTCTTACAACTCAGTTCACAGTGCCCTGAGGGTCTCTGTTAATTTTTCATGACTCTCTTGGGCCCTCAGAAATACCTAACAGTTTTGTTCATTAAGTGATTAGGTCTAAGCAGCTCAGTGAGTATTAATGTCCCAGCAACTTAGGAGCTGCTTGAAAAATGGTGGGGCTCCCTTTTGTCTTCAAAGGTTAAAAAAGTCCCTGCAGTGCCCCCATGAGTTCTCAGGGGTGATTCCGCACCTAGTTTGGGGAGTGTGGGATTTCTTCATTGGCTCCTCATAACTATCCTGGGAGGTAGATATCTTCCCATTTTGCAGAAGAAGAAGCCAAGACATTGGCCTAAGGCCACCCAGTTGGTCTGTGAGGAAGCAGGATTGGTCAGGTCTCCCCAGAGCTCTGATGATTCCTTGGGTTATCAACCAGATTTCTTGCACTGGGCCCATCTCTAGGGTCCTGAGTGCCTGTCATGTCACCTCTCCCTTTAGGATCCTGAACCAAAACAGAATCAGTTGGCCTTCTCGCCACCACCTCATGTCCCGGGAGACAGAATGTGGGCACTGATGGCAGCCTGTTGTTTTTCCTCCTTCAGGGGGCCCGCTGTGTTCTTGCTGTGTCCCAGACCCCATGGGGCTGTCGTTCCTTCCTACCTATGGCTGCCAGAGCAACCGCACGGCCAGCGTGGCCGCTTTGCGCATGAAGGCCCGCGAGCACTCCGAGGCCGTCCTGCAGTCGGCCAATCTCCTGCCCTCTGCCAGCAGCAGCCCTAGCCCTGTGGCCAAGCCGGCGCCCCCCGATGGCAGCCAGGACAAGAACCCTCCCTCCAAGGAACACAGGGAGGAGGACAAGAGTGTATGAGGGTCCTGAGTGTTCAGGCCCGAGGTGCCCTCCCCCCACTCCCCTGCTTCTCCCAGCCTCAGCCCCTGTGGAAAACTCTCCAAAAAGCAAAGGAAACCTGCGGCGCAGGGCCTCCTCATGGACTCAGGAAGGGAAGTGAGACCCACAGCTCCCTTGGCATCTGGAGAGTGCCTCTGGAGTCCTACCGGTGGGGCTGTGTTGTCCTGGCTTCCGGTGACAAGTCCAGATGGAACTTGTGGGCACTGGAGACCACTCTGTGGTGAGACCGTGGGGTTTCCATCTGGTCCCAGAAGTGTTGGAGGGAAGTAGAGTGGCTCAGCCCCTCACTTTCCTGTCCCTTTCCTGGGCCGCCTTTGAAGGTCTTACCAATCCAAAGAACTGCGGCGTGGGTCATCCTTGAGAGATGCCCCAGACTGAGTCTTGTGCTCTGAAGTGGGACTGTGCCCCTTACATGAAGAACCAGGAAGTTGGTGTAATCCCAACGAACTCTTACGGCCCTCCACCGAGATTAGCAGCAATGCCCCCCCTTTCTCTTGTTGAAGGATATTAGTTGTAGGCTGAGTTAGTTTATAGAGGATGAGAAGACGTAGGGTGAGGAGGGGAAGGCATAGCCTGTCCTGGGGGGGGGGCACTGGGCACTTCTGGCCAGGGAGGCTGGGCCAATCAGACAGGCCACCAGCTCCGTGAACTGGGGCCACCATCATGACGAGCAGGCACTGAGCCAGTGTGGGCTCCCACAACGACGTCCCCCTGCAGGCCCCACCTCTCTGGACCAGACCTCTAGGTTGGTGGACAGTTAATCAGTGGAAAGCAGTCCTCTGATCTAGAGAACGCCGAGGGTCCTTGGAGCAGGAGAAAGCTCCCACGAACATCTCCGACATCTGTACACATCTGGATGAACGACCTTTCCTCAGGTCCCTGGCACATGGAGGGACTTCCCCAGTGGTGTTATTTATTGATTTATTTATTTTACAGAAGGAAAAAAAAAAGGTAGGAAACAAGAGGAGAATGGTGTATGTGGAGAAATGGAGCACGGGGAAGAGGGCTTCCTTGTGGTGTGAAGAGAATTCATTCCAAAGGGCCAAATTTCGTAGAGATTTCAGTTTCGATCTCCTGGGTGTGTTTTCTCTCATGTGGATAGTAAACTCGAAGAGATCCAAGGGAAAATGTGCAATAGCGTGAGCTCTGTCACTCCCTGGCAGGGGATTCGGTACCTGAAAGGTTGCGGTCTTGAACGGCTTACTGATGGCGTCTCCATGCAAACTGTTACTGGTTTTATGACAATTATTTTCCTCTCAGTTATTATAATCAACATGTTCCACCTTCGGATCGCCCTGCTCCCCTTGTCACCGCCCCCCCCACCTAGAAGCCCCCCACTGGTACTCCCTGAGTGTAGCGTGCCTCGTTTCTGATGACCGCAAAGCATTTGATAAAATACACTGTCTCTTTAAAAAGAAAAAAAAAAAAGTCAGATCCTTCTTCCTGCTGTATTTTGCTTGTTGAGTACCAAGATGAAACGATTTGCCAAAAAGCGGCAGAGTTGCTTCCATTTCCCTGTAATTACGAATGTTGGGTTGAACGCTGTAAGCTCAAGCCCTTATGTACACTAACTCTTCAATCTAATTGTTTGATTAAACTCGTATTTCCTCCAGAAAGGTACATAAATAAGTGAACTGTTGAGCAAATTAAGAATACTTAACAGCATTGCATCTGAGAAGTAGTTATGCTGATTAAATTTTGTGTCCTTGAGGACTTTCAGGAAATTACTTTTGATCGTCAATAACACAATTAAGTAAACTACACACACATTAGCATGAATAATTGATAAGAAATTATGTATTACCACGAAGCACTGATTTAATAATTCATGAGGCGACACTCTAGTGACTGTGCAAAACTGGATAACATCGAAAAGTCTGCCTGATGTTACTGAAAGAAAGGAGAGCAATCAGCACCAGACCTCTGCAGACACACCGAGTACTTAGTTTTGTTGTACAAAGGCAAAAAGTAACCATGCATGATGTAGTTTCTGTTTGTTGAAATACCCGAATAAATCTAGAAGAGTTAAAAAGAAAGTCAGAAAGAGCCCAGGGTCTCTCTTTGTTCCTCCTGGCCCTCAAGCTGCAGGCCGGAGTGGAGAATGCGTCTCTGCTTTGGTCTGCACGCAACAGGAGATCTTTCGGAAGCTTCCAGGCGGAGGGCTCTGTGGCCTTGGCTCAGGAACCTTTGAGCAGATGCCGGGACAAGACCTGGGCTCTGTGTGGGCCGGAGCCTCCCCCTGAGTGCCAGTGCCTGGGGGACTCAGTCCTTCTGTCCTGGGACAGACGGACCGATGGATGAACACGGCCTCGCTGGATCCCCTTCCAGACTGTCCTGGGTGAAGTCTCCTTTCTGGCAGTGAGAACGGCCGTCGATGGAGCCCCTGCAGGCCGTTCCATCTGCAGAAGTTCATAATGTGACTACAATAAGGCTATTGGGCTTCAGGCTGGGGAGGAGGCACGGGTCCTGGGGATGGATGGATTGATTGATTATTATTATTCGTTTATTAGTTGCAGCCCTTCGAAGAGCTTTCCTTAATGCACTTCAGGTTATGGGAAAGGAATCGAAGTCACGGCAGGGTCAGCAGCCCTCCTCGTTGGGAATGATGAACTGCTGGGGTGCGGATCAGCCGTGGGGGTGGCAGGGAGCTGGAGGTGGGTGGCGCTGGGATAGGCCAGGAGGCTCAGAGGCTCCCTTCTCTGTCCTTCCGTAGTGCTTTATTTAGGAATACCCAGTGCTTGGCCTCTCGATTGCATTGATCTTCCTTATTAATAAATAATCCCCATTTATTAAATTCTGCCACCATCTCATTGCCTGGGAACTTTTCAGAGGTTCATTCATTTAATCCCAGTGACCAATCCACAAGGCAAGTATCACTTCCCCATTTCATAGACAGGCACGGCAAGGTTGGACAAGTTTTCCAAAGTTACATGGGTGGTAGCCTCCAATGAGAAGAGAGGGAGCTTGGCTTCCTTCTCTGTCACACAGGGAGAGCTAAATCAATGAATTAAAGAGATTGACTGGGCTAGGTCTTGAAGCCCCAAGACGGGGTAACCAGGGCCAGTCTGGGGGGGTTTGACAAGGAGAGTTGAGGTCACTCTGTTTTGCCTTTGCTTGCTGTCTGTTGACTTTATCCTGGGCTGGCCTGCGGAGGGGAGAACATCTCCCAGCATCTCCCTCTCCTGGGTCCATCCTGGCAGAGGCAGAGGTTAGCCTGGCCCCATTTTATCTGCCCCTGTGCTAGCATGCTTGGCCTTTGCCTCTGCACCATCCTGTCCAAGGGCAGGCCCAGCAGGGATTCCCGGTGTTGATGGTGCCCGGAACTTCGGGACCCCTCAAACGGCTTTTCCAGCAAGAAGGGCATCAAGAAGGGACCAACCATTCCCCATCACAGAAACTCTCTCTTCTTAATTTTCTGGCCTCACCAGGAAAAGAGAAAATTTTATGACTTCAGAACCTGACTGGAGTGCTCTAGAGAGCTCCTACTTGTTCAAAATCCCAGCTCTCATTGGCTGTGCTATCTGGGCAAGTCACTTAACCCCTCAGTGCTTTGGTTCTCCCTTACAGAAAATGAGGTTGATAATGGAACCAGGCTCATAGCATTCTTTGACAATGACATGAGTTAATTAATTGCTCAGTGGTCACAGGCTCAGAGGAAGTGCAGTATAAACGCTAGCTCCTGTCCCACCAAGCCCGACACATCTCAAGAGCTGGAAGACCTTTGACAGGTAGAAAGCTCACGTTCTCAAGAAGGAAACAGGGCCTGGTGGCTCTTAGCCTGAGGACATGCCTTCCCCTGGAGGCCTTACCCTCCCACATCCCACAGAATTCACTAAGGAGGTGGGTGTGGCCATCCCCCATCCTTCTGCAGGCCCATTCTTGTATCTCCCCGGCTGGGTCTTGGGTCTTGAGAACTTGGATGGGAACCCGTGGTGCCTGGAGGCAGGTGTAGGCGGCCGGGGCGGGTCAAGGGAAAGAGAACGTCTCAGTGAAGGCTCTATCAGTGCAAGTAATAGGAACCGCTGAAGCCAGTTTAAGTCAAAAAAGTGATCGTATGAGGAGGATACAAGGTATGCCATGTAGCTCAGGATGGCTCAGGTTCTAGCCCTGGGCTCTAGTGGGCCAGGCGCCAGGGACCAGGGGCCATCAGATCCACCCTTCTGCTTCTCCCTGTCTTTCTCCTACAGCTCTGCCCTCACTGCTTTGAGGCTCACAGAGCACCTGGCTCAGGCTGGCCCCGAAGCAGAGGTTCACTGTGGTTTTGGAGCCTCTGCTAGATCCCCAGGAGAAGGAATCTGCTTGAGCCAGCTTGGGCCAGGCATCCACCCCGGGTCCCACCAGGTGTGGCTAACTGTGGCTGCTTCTCTGTGCCCTGGGAGCGGGGACAGCATTCTCAGATGGGAGGTGCAGGATCTGAAGCGTGCCTGCTCCTAGGAGAACATCCTGGAGGCACAGAAGGGCACAGGTGTGGCAGAAACAAGCCCGGCAGTGGCAGATCAAACCTGAGGATGAGACAGGGGCTATCAGAGACTTAAAATATTTGTTTTATTTTATTTTTATTTTTTTAAATATTTTTTATTTATTTGACAGACAGAGATCACAAATAGGCAGAAAGGCAGGTAGAGAGAGAGGGGGAAGCAGGTTCTCTGCTGAGCAGAGAGCCCGATGTGGGGCTCGATCCCAGGACCCTGAGACCATGACCTGAGCTGAAGGCAGAGGCTTAACCCACTGAGCCACCCAGGCGCCCCATAATATTTGTTTTAAAAATGATAACACAGCTCCATTTCTTGGCCCCACTCTTGGACACAGCCAGACTTCAGAGAACCCAGCATGGGTTGGTTTTCTCTCCAGGACTTGGCCAAGCACCCTGGTCGTGATCTCATGTGCAGCGTGAAACACTGCCGGGTCAAGGTGGGGGGTGGGCGATGGGGAGGTGCCTGGGCCCCATACCCAAGAAGCTCGTGGATCCCCAGGCTGTGGAACATTCCAAGTGTTCCCTTGTGCCATCTCCAGCTACCTGCCCATGTCTAACCCCCCCAATCTGCCCCCCCACCGCCCCCGCAATGACATCAAAGCTCTGGACTCTGAATCTGGGCCCTGGGGCCCTAACACCCCACAGTGCTGTACTAGGACAGTGAGCTGAGTGCTGGCTGGTAGGCCCCAGGAATTTCCAGTCTTTGTGTTCAAGAGGAGTAGCTGCTTCCTTCCCCCCAGCCTGAGTGGTTCTCCTGGCCAAGCCAGGCCCAGATGCTCCCTCAGTCTCATGGCAACAACCAGGATCCATCCCTGAACCCACCAGGAAAGACATTTTAGAAAAGGGCCTGCTCTTGCTTGTACATGGGCTTTTTTTTTTTTTTAAGATTTTATTTATTTATTTGATAGAGACACAGCAAGAAAGGGAATACAAGCAGGCAGGGGGAGTGGGAGAGGGAGAAGCAGGCTCCCCACTGAGCAGGGAGCCCGATGCAGGCAGGGCTCGATCCTAGGACCCTGGGATCATGACCTGAGCTGAAGGCAGACGCTCAATGACTGAGCCACCCAGGTGCCCCTGTACATGGACTTTTAAACCATCTTTTTCTGAGTCACCTCAAAACAAAGCAAGGCATGCTGGTGGAAAGCAGCATCATCTGGGTATCCTAGAAGCAACTAGGGTCTTCTCTTTGCATTCTGTAGGATAGGGCCGGGGAGGATGGGCCTCAAAGTTGAGCCTTCTCTTGCTGCTGCTGCCTGCCATCTGTTCTCAGACTTCTGAGCTGGGAGGTTGGCCCCCGAGGGATCAAACACCTTCTCTTCAGAGCCTGGTTCTGTGCAGGAGATGGGCTACTGCTCATTAGTGCTCTTCCTTAGGACTTGGCGGCCTGCCGCGGGTTCCCTCAACTCTGCTGGCTCCATCTGGGCTCCAGAACTGGGGCAGTGACCTGGGCACATGGTAGTGCTGGGGCTGTGGCTGCAAACCCTGGCCTGGATCAAGCTGGGTGCCACAGATGCCATGGTAACCCGTATCCTGGGATGCCTGTGCTGCAGGCGGGGAGAGGTTTGCCAGCTGTTGAATGGCTCTGAAGCCCCGCCTGGGGGTTCCTCCAGCTCCCTCAAAGGATCCAGAGAGTGTGGGGGGTGTAGGACGAATTGACCCAAGCTGGGAACCTACAGGGTCAAGGGCTGCCTGGGCTCTGCCAACAGGGCCCATGTTCATAAGGGGCAAGGCCGCATCCTCTGGTAGCTTCGTGCCTCCACTCGGCAGAGAGGAGCAGCCCTGGCCCCACCCCCAGGTTCTGGAGACTCTGCTTTGAGTCCCAGTGCCCCATACATGGTAACACCCCAGTGGGATCATAGCAGTGTGGGGCAGGCAACACTATTAGCTGTGTGACATTGGGCAGGCTACCTAACCTCTCTGTGCCTAATTTCTTTATCTGTGTCGTGGAAATAATAATCCTAATTTCAACTTCATGGGGTTGTTGTGTGGGTCAAGGGAGATGATGCATATGAAGGCCGTCTGCGAACAGCTCTCAGGAGAACAAGGTCATTGGCAGCACAACGAAACTGTACCTCCTGAAGCCACCTTTTGTTGCAGCAACTCGGGCCTGGCCAAATGCAGCCTAAGGGTGGAGAGGAAGCCTGTGGCCAGGAAGTGAATCCCGAGGATCCTCCCCTGAGCTTTGCGTGCCTCGTGGCCCCTCCCTCTCCTAAGGTCTGGATGGGGCAGCAAGAGGGGCTAAGTGATGGCGTAATGGCCGTATCTGTCAGCACTGGCCAAATGGTTTTTCCAAGAGTCAGCGAGCTAATGGCCCTGCAGCCTGGAGAGAGCTTCTCCGAAGTGGAGCACTTTATCTACCCGGGAACATAAGAGCAGCATGGCTCCAGGCCGCAGGGACTCAGAGAACAGCTGCTCCCCTGGCAGCCTTGAATGAGCACCCCATCCCCACTGGCTTGCCTCGCACCTGCTGCCGCTTGTCAGTCTGCAGGTGGCAGCTGAGGTGGCCGGTGGGGGGAGGGGCGTGGGAACCCAACTGCGGGGCGTCGTTGGGCCTGGCCTTGAATCCAGAACCCTGTAGCGCCCACGGGCTGTGGGGCCTTGGCCCGTCCCTTGCCCTCCCCATGGCTCAGTTTCTTCATCTATAAAATGGGGGCACTGAAGGTTAGGCGGGATGAGGCACCGTGCCTGGCACTTGGGGATTCTTGCTGCGGAGGGAGTAAAAAAAAAGTTCTTCTAGGTGATGACGATGAAGAGGTTCAGACTGATGCGGGAGAAGAACACTGTGGTCTGAGGGAGAAGCCCTTGTAAGGTGGAAAGGGATGCAAGACCGCCTGTAGGGAGCCTGGGGCACCAAGCGTGCTGTGCAGACCTGCCCTGACTTCTCCCTGAAGGCATCACGGAAAGCCCGAACGTCCTGCCTACAGAGGTCGAACTGCAACTTACACCTCATAAAACGGGCTCTGTCTCCAGTCAGCTACACTACAGCACAATTTCTTCGAGTACTTTGAGACTTTTAAAAAAGTCTTTTTGTTATAAACCAATTTTACACTTACATGCAAGTTGCAAAAACAGTAGCGTCCCCATGTACCTGTTGCCCATTTTACCCCGGAGACACAGTTTACATAACCCTCGTGCAATGATCAAAACAGGATGTTAACATTGGTACTATATTATTAACTAAATTACAAGCCTTGATTTGGATTCCAAGAGTTTTTCCATGTACTAATTTTTTTTGAGGGGGTAACTACTGAAATCTCATCACGTGTGTATTTTCTTGTCACATACTACAGTCCAGTACAGAACTATCCCGTCACCTCGGAGATGGTCCCCCGCCCCGAACCCCTGCAACCCCTGATGGTTGCCATTGCTATACTTTTCTCCTTTCAAAACTGCTGTGTACCTGGATTCATAGAATGACTGCATGTGCTTTAAAAACCAAGAGTTAAACATGATGTGCTATTCATGATGATTTAAACATGATGATTTAAAATGTTACACGGAGAGAGTAAATATTAGCTCGATACAACGTGTCTTCTCAGGGGCTCCGTCAGATAACATATAGTGACATTCATGAGACAGAGGAAATGTATTTTTATTAATTTATTTTTACTGTGGTTAAATACATGTAACATAAAATTTATCATCTTAACTATTTTGCAGTGCACAGTTCCATCGTCTTAGGTATATCCCCACAGTTTTGACATATACTTGTGCAAATAATCTCTAGAAGTTTTTCATTTCGCACAGCTGGAGCTCTTATGTCCATTAAACAACAGCCTCCCCCTTCCACCAGCCCCTGGCAAACCTGGTTCTACTTTCTGCTTCTTTTCTAAAGATTTTATTTTATTTAATTTAAAAGATTTTATTTATTTATTTGACAGAGAGAGAGAGAGAGAGAGAGAGAGCGAGAGCGCGATCACAAGTAGGTAGAGAGGCAGGCAGAGAGAGAGGGGGAAGCAGGCTCCCTGCCAAGCAAAGAGCCCAATTCAGGGCTCGATCCCAGGACCCTGAGATCATGACCTGAGCTGAAGGCAGAGGCTTTAACCATTGAGCCACCCAGGTGCCCCTAAAGATTTTATTTTATTTATTTGTGGGTGAGAGGGAGATTGAGAGAACAAGTAGGGGGAGAGGCAGAGGGGAAAGCAGACTCCCCGTAGAGCAGGGAGCCTGACATGGGACTCGATCCCAGGACCCTGGGATCATGACCTGAGCCGAAGGCAGATGCTTAACTGACTGAGCCACCCAGGCACCCTACTTTCTGTTTCTATGAGTCTGACTACTCTAGGAACCTCATATAAGTGGAGTCATGTGGTTTGTATCCCTCTGTGGCCAGCTTACTTCACTGAGCATAATTCCCTCAAGGTTCGTCCATATTGTAGATGTAGACATAAGTTCATACATATCGTAGGTCTGTATTGGAATACCCTTCCTTTTAAGGCTGAATAATATTCCGTTGTATGCATACATCACATTTTGTTTATCCATCCATTGATGGATGGGTACTTGGATTGCTTCCACTTTTTGGCTACTGTGAATAACAATGCTATGAACACAGGTGTTCAAACGTCTCGTCAAGACCCTGCTTTCAGTCCTTTCAGAGGTGCATCCAGAAGTGGGATTCTGGATCATATGGGAACACCAGGTTGGATTTTTTTGAAGAGCCACCATATTGTTCATCACAGTGGCTGCTCCATTTTACATTCCCTCCAACAGCACACAGGGGTTCCAATTTCTCCATAGCCTCATCAACACTTGTTAATTTGTTTAATTGACAGTGGCCATCCTAATGGGTATGAGGTGGTGGCTCATTGGGGTTTCAATTTGCATTTCCCTAATGATTAGTGATCTTGACCATCTTTTCATGTGCTTGCTGGAGGAAATTGTCTTTGATGTGAAAAAGCCTTGCTGATGGGGATTCTGGAAAGGATTGAGCAGGTGAATGCCAAGTTGACTTTGATGCTGTTTTATTAACTTTCTGGAATAGTTGTCAAGAGGAGATGGAATGCCAGTCTGTTTGTCTGTGGCAAGCTATGAGTGCATGAATTTTCTCTGCATTTGGATCATTATGCTACAACTTACAATCACATAGTAAGAAAAAAAAGGAAGCGAGGTACATTGTATTTCTCCCCCTTGCCAACTTTTCCTCTACAGTTTCTCTCTGTAGAGGTGCCCTTTGCTACCTGGTTCTGTGTCTCCACCCAGAGATGTGCAGAGATACACAAACCTCTTTTCACATAAATAGTCATGTATCATACACACTGTTTAGTCTGTGCTTTTTTTCTCTTAAATACATATTTAAGGGAGAGTCATATATTAGTGTGTATGGTTCAGCTTCTGGAATGTGCTTCTGAAGCTAATTCTCAATCCGCATGTCTGTATTCCTTCCATTGATGTTTCCTTTCAGCATCTGACCAATGCTTTTTTACTAGTTTATTCCTTGCACAGATGGATATCCCGTGCCTCGACTGGCCCAACGAAAACCAGTATGACAGGTGAGGTTTGTTGGAAGCAGTGTGCCTGGTTTTGATCTTCTCCTGTTTTAATTCCAGTTAGAAACTTGATTTACCCCCTTTACACTTTGTATTTTGGAAGATGATAAGGCCCCGTGCTCCAGTATGACACAAATATTGCTATTTTGATAAATACACTGCTATGAAATCGACTATTTAGATTAAAATATCCATTCATCAGCTGATGTTCCAAGGTCCTACCTTGCGCACAAGAAAGTTGATTTGGAGGTTTGCAGTATAATGTGTGAAAATTCTGCTCACGGGAGTGTTGATGTCTTCATGTCAAGAGCCAATGCAGAGAAGAGCAAAGCCGAGAGGACTAGAGTGTTGGGAGAGGAGTGGGGAACACAGCTGAGAGCAGACGGGAGGGACATGTGAGCCAAGGTCAGCTTTACCCTGGGCAGGGAAGTCTTGGCATCTGAAAGGTTGCTGGGTTGACGTTGTCTGTTATTGTAAAAATAATGATCACTGGTGGATAGCATCTATGAGCCAGGAAGTCTACCAGATGCTGCCCATATATTATTTCTAATGCTCACATGGATTGACAAATCTTGTCAAGGTTTGTTTGTTTTTCTCACATGACATTTGAAGAAAGGAAGGAGGTGGGGGAAGCAGAGTATCCTGCCGGCTGCCGAGCTAGTCAGTGGATTGGGCGGTGCACTTTCCAGGCAGAGGCGGGCCCTCAGCCCTGCCCACTCCAAGGGAGACAGCTTGATTCCCTGCCAGCTGATGGGGGGACCAGGCACCCCACTTTCCATCCCTCCAAGGCTACTGCGGGAATCATTCCCCTCCCTGGGAGCAGAATGGGTGTCCGAAGCATGGAGCTGGGGGGCTTCCCAGAGTGTGGGCATTGCACTGGCCCCAGCCTGTGAGGCCACAGGACATGTCTGCACAGCAGTCGCGTATGCCTGGATGCCTCAGCCCATGGTCACCAGGGCCTTCCTCTCCTCCGTCCAGTTATCACTCTTGCCCCATGGCCACGAGCTCCCGGCTCTTGGTAGACTCCAGCCCCTGTTGCAGTCAGGGTCCAGCAGGTACCCTGCCATGGGTGATGGGGACAGCTGAAGAAAGGGACTGTTTTCAAGCATGTAGGCAGGGTAAAGGGAAGACAACAAGAGGTGGTGAAATCCGGAGGGACTGGTTCTGCCCCTGGGCCTGGTGGGATGGGAGGGCACTAGAACCAGTGGGTCCTGTCACTTGGAGAGTGCAGCTGGATAGGAGCACTGGGTCTGAGGAGAGGGGTCCAGATGCTGTCAGCCCTCAGCCTCCCAGCGAGAGAGCCAGGGGAATAAATATTCCTGGCCTACTTTCCTTCTGCTCCCTATCCCTGCTGGTTCTTCATTGCTCAAACAGAAGACAGAGGGCAAAGGAGCTCCTCGATGTAGCTGTGGAAGGATGTTGGAGGGCAGCGGGAGACCACACCGCCCACCATCCCTCTGGTGCCCTTGACATGTGGGTCTGATTCCGTCTTCCACTGTCCTGGTGGGGCCACCTGCTGTTTCCACTGCCACAGGGAGGAAAACTTGACCCTAGCCAGCGTTTTCCTGACTTCCTAGGAGGCTTATGTATATAGCAAAATGAGGACAAGATGTGGAAGAGAGTGTGAGATTTCTGGGAGGTCCTGAGCAGAGTAAAAAGGGCCATTGGGGGCCCCTCTATCCTATTTTTGGGGCACACCGAGGCTGTCCAGCACCCTGGCTTTGTTGGTTTCCAGACCTCCAGCTTGCCCTGTCCTTCCCTCATCAGTTACTCATGGAAATGGATGGTGTGACTATTCTCTCGATTTCATTAATGTCTATCTCTTTCTCCAGATGTCTCTTGAGAGCTGACTCCCCATTGCTAGTCCTGGGCCAGAGGACCATGTTCCTTCTGAGCTCCTTCCTCCCAGGAACCAGGTAGAGCAACATTTGCTCTGGGATGAGCCTGGGTGGGGACAGGGAGGGGGAGCCCTGAGGATAGAGGGGGACCCCAACTGCCATCCAAGTTGGGCTGGCTCATTCTTGTCCTGAAAAAATGTGGTCTGTTTATCTGTTGCTGTGTCTCCTTGGGCCAACCCCTCTTGTGCATGCAGGGGTCGTGGGCATGGCTGGAGGAGTTCTGGGAGAGAAGAAGGTCAGGGGACGATAACAGGACAGGGCTGCTAACCACACCCACTGCCCCCTTTTCTCCAAGGATCTTCTTCACTGTCTGTTTTTTTTGGAATCTACATTGCCATGTTTATAGGAGAATTAAGGAGCAGATGTGGGGTTGACACAAATTCCTGAATTCCTTGTTACTTACTGAGCATTTTGTATGGCTGGGGGAAATGGAAACATCTTGGGAGAAAATATTGCATCTTGTAAATGAACTTCTTCCAACCCCCTCGCAACCTCCCTTTCCTCCCCGCTTGCTCCCTTCCTTCATTCCTCCCTCCTCTTTCCTTTACCTTCTTGGCTCTGTGGCTTCCTCTCAGTCAGCAGGATCCTCTGCCTGGCAGCCCTGTCTTGTTACCCCACTCACCCACATGTAGGGGGTATGGCAAGCAGTTTCTGAATAGACCCCCAGTGATCCCCAACTCCCATTTAATCCCCTTCCCTGGAGTGTGGTCTGGATTTTGTAACTCATTTCTAATGGATAGAAGTTATGGGATGTGTTTTGGTTTCTCTTTTTTTCCCATTGTTCATTTGTTTTGTTTCTTAAATTCCACATATGAGTGAAATCATATGGTATTTGTCTTTCTCTGACTGGCTTACTTCACTTAGCATAATACCCTCTACCCATCCATGGTGTTGCAAATGGGAAGATTTCATTCTTTCTTATGGCTGAATAATAAACCTGTGTGTGTGTGTGTGTGTGTGTGTGTGTGTGTATCACATCTTTATCCATTCGGCTATTGATGGACACTTGGGCTGGGATGTGGCTCATCAGATTAGGCTATGAAAAGATGGTGTCTTCCATCTTGGGAACTGCTCACTCAGGGTGTGGGGTGTGTGTGAGGAAGCCAGCTGATGAATCATGAAGCCATCCTGTGGAGAGGCCACATGGTGAGGAACTGAGGGAGGCCCCAGGGCAACAGCTTCGAGGTTCAGGGACCCCTCTAGTCAGCTTGCAAAAACCCTTCCCCAGCAGTCTTCAGATGAGACCACAGCCCAGGTCAACAGTTTGATGGCAACCTCATGGGCCACCTTGAGGCAGACACCAGCCAAGCTGTGCCCAATTCCTGCCATACAGAACTGTGAGAAAATAAGTGTTGTTTTTAGCTGCCAAGTTTTGGGGTAATCTATTACACAGCAATAGTTGGGGAGACCCATTAAGGCATGGAAAGGAGGACCCGGGAGTGTGTTGGCAGCAGGATAGCAGGAGTCCTGGCTGCCTTTAGGAGTGGGACAAGGGAGCCATGTGTCTCTCCATGGCTGTGGCATCATCTGACAGCCTCCCCTGTCTCAGAGCTCAGATACCAGCTAGAGCTCAATGCCAAGGCTGAGGGATGGTGGATGACTTTATTGGGCTGGGGGAGGCTGGGGTCCCTTTCCTTTTATTATTGACGGAGCTCAATGTCTATTTTATTAATAATACATGCCTGGTGGTGATGTCTGTGAATGAATGTTTTTCTCCCACGTCTAATTGTTCTGTCGGGCATCCCTCCTGTAGATTTATCATTCCATCTTTTCTTTATTTGGTAGTTTTATTGCCAGTGATTAGTAATGGCAGCAGTTGGAGTCCTTCTTTATGGGAAAGATTCATCTCTGTTTACTAATGGGATGAATCTGGAATGAGGAGGCTTGTCTCTATCCCTGCCTCCATTTAGGAGAACCTAGAGTCATAACACACCTGGGCTAACCTCCCTCCCCTTCTCCCAGCACCATCTTGTAACATCACATTCTTAGGAGACTTTCCAAGCTGGGGAGATATCCCTGTCACAGACTGGGATTGTGGGCCATTGCTGGTGTCCTAACACACAGTGTGAGATTCCTTGTTGCCTCTCACCCACAATTGCTGCCTGACCATCCCACATCCCAGGGAACGTGCTTTTTAACTATAAGTGAAGCTGACCTTCTGGTGCAGTGCCCTTGATGACAGCCATGCCTCCAGGCATGGCTCAAAACCTACAGGACTCAAAGCCAGGGTCCAAGGTGGGGTTCTCCTTCCTGGCATGACCTGCCTGGGCATAATGCATCTTTCCTGATGCCCTCATTCCTCGTTGGATTTCTGAGAACTGAATGGGTTATGAAGGGAACCTCTTCTGCTTTTCTGGAGGAGATGGAGAGCTGCAGGTATGAAGCAGCTTGCAAGTGAGAAGTCTGTGGGGAGAAGCACGTTTCTTTTTTTTTTTTTTTAAAGATTTTATTTATTTATTTGACAGACAGAGATCACAAGTAAGCAGAGAGGCAGGCAGAGAGAGAGGAGGAAGCAGGCTCCCTGCCGAGCAGAGAGCCCGATGTGGGGCTCGATCCCAGGACCCTGGGATCATGACCTGAGCTGAAGGCAGAGGCTTCAACCCACTGAGCCACCCAGGCACCCCGAGAAGCACATTTCTTGGGTGAATGTAGTTATGTCTGTTTGCGGAGAAAGTGGAGGGGGCTCCCACCGCCGGGCAGCGCACTGACCTTGCCTCTGTTCCCCAGAGGGTATCCAGATGCCTTTCGGGGTTCCTCCCGGTCGCTTCTGGCACTGGTGCAGCTGGCCCAACATGGCTGGGCTCTTCCTTGCAGATCCACAGTGTTGATGGAGTGGCTCTGGCCGGAGAGCTGGACCAGCCTGGCATGTGGATCCCAGCTCCACTCCATATATGCACTGAGAGGTTTGGACCTTAGACTTTTCTTCATCACAATGGAGAGAATAAGAACTTACGTGTAAGGGGCTCATCAGGCTCTTAAAGAGTGAGCCCCGCTCCTCAAGGTAAGGAGGGGTGGCTGGCCAGAGCTTAGCACTTTAACACCTGCTCCCCGGGATTTCCCCTGCTGCTCTGGTACTGACAAGCCACCTCCTCCATGCCGCCTCCCAGAGATGTGTCTCTAACCCAGTCACAGATATTCCACCTTTCTCTAGTCTCTATTCCTTTCTTCTTCCCTCCCTCCCTTCTCTCTTCAACACATATTCCCATCTGTGTACATCCACACATCTGCTATGTTCTAGGTGCTTTGGAAACAGCCGAGAACAAAATAGAGATCCCTGTTCTGTGGCTTATATTATCAGAGAGGGGAAAGAGACAATAAATAATAAACACGATTTAAACCTAAAGTACATGGTATGTTAGCAGATGAGACACATGAGGAAAAAGTAACAAAGTGGAATAAGGGAGGGGCCCTGGCATGGGGCGGGCACTGGGTAGATTTTGGCAGTCAGCAGGGCCTGATCCAGAAGGTGAAGCCTTGAGGGAAGGGAATGAAGAAGCCAGGTGACCTTCTGAGGAAGAACATTCATAGCAAAGGACATTGCCAGCGTAGCCAGTGCAAAGGCCCTGGGGCTTCAGCATTAGAGGAGCACTAAGAGGTCACTGTTGCTGGGGAGGATGGAGGAGTGGAAGGAGACAAAGTCAGAGAGTGACATCAAGGGCTGAGGAGCCCTGGTCGGGGGGAGGGGTGGGTGGGAGACTGAATCCTCCTGGCATCTGGCTTTTCTCACACCAGCCACTGCAAAGTCCAGGGCCTGTGCGAGCAGCTTTGGATACAGCATCAGCCTGCTTCCTCAGTGACTGCTTCTCACAGGGAGCTTAAGGAAGTTCTCTGCCTGTGGTCTGAGCTTGAGGCCGGGACACCATCTCAGGAGAAGAGCTCTGGCTGGATGGCAGATCCCGCAGTGTCCACGGTTCTGCGTCAGGAGCAAGGCTGCACTGCGAGGTCGTGGCCACCCCTGCCATGCCGGCTTCTCTGATTCTGGTCTTGGGGTTGGCACAAGGAAAGAGGGAGTAATTTTGTTTCAATTAAGCTGCATTCGCTTTGTCATCTGAATCCAATTCCCCTTCAGTCTCGCAGTCTAGGAATTATCCTTTATTAAACTTGAGCTGTTCCTGCGTGTGCAAGGCTCGAACTGCAGCCGCAGCAGAATCGGGAGCGGTCCCTCTGGTGCTGTGCGGCCCTGCACTCCTGGAGGTTTTCCTCTCACAGCTTTTTCACGCCTGGTTGATGGGAGGAAGCCAGTCAACGAATGACCTCAGCATCTAGGAAGGGGAGCTAGTCCCTGGTCCAGCCTGGTCGGCCCAGCCAGGATCACAGGGGGATGCTTGCTGCCAGGACACCCCCAGACCGTGGGGCCTCTGCTGAGCAGTGAGGGGTTGTGACAGAGGGAACTGGAAGGGTGAGCATTGGATTGTGCTTTATAGTACCTATAGCAAGGTACTATATATATATATATATATATATATATATATATATATATAGTATATATGCTATACCATATATATGGTATAGCAAGGTACTATATATATGAGCAAGGTGCTTTATAGGTACTAACTCACCTAATCCTTACTACCATTGTATGAGGCTGGGATTAGAATGATCTCCATCCTATAGATGAAGATACTGAAGGTCAGAGTGACCTGCACAATCACTGAATAAGTAGTCCCGTGGGGATGTGAATCCAGGCAGCCTGATTCCTGGCCCTGCCTGAGCTCCTCACGGGTTGGGAGGAGGACTCTTCTCAGTAATGCCTTTGGTGTGTCTCTGTGGGTTGGGGGTAGGTAGTGTTTGGCTACCCTGACGTGCTTTCATGGAAGGTCTTCAGGGGTTCCCTCTGGGGTTGGAGGAGGGGCCTCTACCTTCTCTTAGACTCCTTGACTGAGGAAGGTCAGAGGAGTGTAGCCCTAACGAACATCTTGCTCAATTTCATGAGAGAAATGCCACTAAGCCATGACTTAACTCCTGCATTTGTTACCCATGATCTCAGTGAGAAAATAAACGTTTGTTGTTTTAAGCCACTAAGTCTTGTGGTGTTTTGTTACACATCAACAGATAACTAATACCGTGTTTGTAAGGATTTGTCTTCTCACAAGCTGCACATGAGAATTCCCATTGCTCTGTGTCCTAGCCAACGCCTGGGATTGTTGGAATTTTTTCTTCTGCCAATCTGGTGGGTAGGTCATGCTATTTCACTGTGACTTTAATTTGCTTCATTTACTTAGAGTTCTTTTATTAGAGGCATACACATTTGGGATTGTTATGTCTTCTTGATTAATTGGCCCCTTTATTACTATGAACGATCCCTATTTATTCCTTATTCTAAAATCTACTTTGATTAAGATAAATATGGCCACTCCAGTTTTCTTTTTTTTCATTTTTTATTCTTTTGCCACTTGATTTTATTCCTGTGAACATTAAATCAGTAAGTCATCTGTGTTTCTATGTGTAACTTAAGTTTATTCATGCTTCTTGCCATATGATATTCATTCATTTTATTCTTCTATTGGCTTATTAGCTCTTCTCATTTTATTTTTTAGTGGGTGCTTGAAGGCTTGCAATTCAGTCTTTAATTCATAATAGTAAGGTTATTCTGGGGCGCCTGGGTGGCTCAGTTGGTTAAGCATCTGACTCTTTTTAAATTTTTATTAACATACAATGTATTATTTGTTTCAGGGGTACAGGTCTGTGAATCATCAGTCTTACACAATTCACAGCACTCACCATAGCACATACCCTCCCCAGTGTCCATCACCCAGCCACCCTCTCCCTCCTACCCCCCTCCACTCCAGCAACCTTCTGTTTGTTTCCTGAGATTAAGAATCTCTTATGGTTTGTCTCCCTCCCCGGTCCCATCTTGTTTCATTTTTCCCTCTTTTTTTTTTTTTTTGTTAAGATTTTGTTTATTCATTTGAGAGAGACAGAGAGAGACAGAGAGAGCGCAAACAGGAGAGAGGCAGAACGAGAGGGAGAAGCAGACTCCCTGCTGAGCTGGGAGCCTGACAAGGGGCTTAATCCCAGGACCTGGAGATCATGAGGTAAGCCTGTTTCTCCCTCTCCCTCTGCCCCTCCTCCTGCTCATGGGTGCTCTCTCTCAAAAAATGATTATCCTGCTTCTTCTATAACATAAGAATATGACAACAACATTCTTCCTTTTACCTTCTTTCACTCTTTGTGTTATTGGACATGTATTTTATTTCTGCTTATGCTGTGCGCCCCACATCACACTGACGTTATTTTTGCTTTAAACAGTTATCTTTTTAAAAAAAGATTTTATTTATTTATTTGAAAGAGAGAGCGAGTGAACACAAGTGAGGGGAGGGGTAGAGGGAGAGAGATAATCTCAAGCAGACTCCCCACTGAGCACAGAGCCCTGCGCTCAGTGGGGAGTCTGATCTCAGGACCCTGAGTTCATGACTTGAGCCAGAATGGAGAGTCAGCCACTTAACTGATGGAGCCACCCAAGTTCCCCTTAAATATATTAAATATAAGACAAAAGTCTTTTAAATTTACCCACATATTAATCAGTTATAGGGCTTATAATTCTTTCGTGTAAACCCAGATTCCTAGATGTCCATCTGGCTCCTTTTTTCTTTCCTTTCCTTCCTGGCACCATTTTCCTAAAGATCTTGGTTTTAAAAAATATCTCTTGAGGCATGGACTTCCCAGGGATGAGTTCTCTCAGCTTCTTGTCTGAAAGCCTTTATTCAGCCTTCACTTTCAAAAGATATTTTTGCTGGGCAAAGAATTCCAAGTGGGGCAGAGTATTTCTGTTGAGAGTTGGAAGATGTTGCTCCACTGTCTTCTTGCTTTCTTAGTTTCTAGTGAAGTTTGTGATCAAAAGTCCTTGATCTTTTCAACATAATGTGTCTTTTTCTTGCACAGCCGTTTATTTTTATTTTATTTTTTAAGATTTTATTTATTTGACACAGAGGGAGGGAGAGCCCAAGAAGGGGGAGTGGTAGGCAGAGGGAGAGGGAGAAACAGGTCTCCTGCTGAGCAAGGAGCCCAATGTGGGGCTCCATCCCAGGACCCTGGGACCATGACCTGAGCTGAAGGCAGGCACTTAACCAACTGAGCCACCCAGATGCCCCATTGCACAGCTGTTTAAAAATTTTTCTCTTTAACATTGGTTGGCATGACTGTGGAAAACAGTATGGGGTTTCCTCAGAAAGCTAAAGATAGAGCTACCCTATGATCCAGCAATTGCCCTCCTGGGTATTTACCATCCAAAAAACAAGAACATTAGATCTAAGGGTTTCATGAACCCCTATGTTTATAGCAACATTATTTACAATAGCCAAACTATGGAAGCAGCACAAGT